>JAOXXN010000303.1:362928-374167 GCA_026770055.1 Myrmophylax atrothorax
CCAGGTTGGACAGGGCTTGGAGCAACCTGGGCTGGTGGAAGGTGTCCCTGCCCATGGCAGGGGGTGGAACTGGATGAACTTTAAGGTCTCTCCCAACCCAACCCAGTGTGGGATTTTATGGGACATGCTGCACCTGTGCCCAAGGAGGCTCCTGTGCCGCTGCCACCGGCTGGAGCAGAGCTGCAGGATTGGTGTTCCTGCCTCATCAGGAAATTACTGACAGATTTTCAGCTGCCCAAATCTTTTTTACATCTGAATAGAAATCAAAACCCCTGAAACACCCCAAATCCACACCCTAGTTTAGCAGTTGGGCTCAGAGGCTGCTGTTCTTGCCCACTCCTGAAGGATAAAGGGTTAATCACCTGATCTTCTCCTTATTCATCCGCAGCTGCTTTAGTACAAATGAAGAAAAATCATTAGAAACTACACCACCCATCATCATATATCACATTAATACAAGGGCAGAGGGTGTCTGCAGATCCACTGCGGGCACAAACTGTTCATTATGAATCTTCTCCCCACTGAGATCAGTGAATTCTTCAAGTAACAGGATTTAGGGAGAAAAGTTGATTTCTGACTGATCCGGTACAAATAAAATCCGTGTTCCGCCGATGAGAAGTTTTGGGGAATTCCTTTATATTATGCTGCAAAGATGGAAAAAAATATATATCTAAGGAAGAAATCCCACTGAATAAAGATCAGAACTGAAGCCCCCAGCCCTGTGAGTTGTGATTTATCGACCAGCCAAACCCCAGAACAGCTCCACTTTGACCCATCCCATGGTTTTATGAGCTCAATAAAGCAAACATTTCGTGGCACAATCATGAGTTCTGCTGTTTGTGAGGCAGACAGGACATCTCTGTCAGTTATGTGGGCTCAGAAAATAAACCCATGTGAAAGAGCATATCTGATTAAAGAGAATAAAACCCCACGTACATCAAGGGACATTGGAGATGGAAAAAGGAGCAGAGACTGGCAGGACTGTGCTGCTCAAAGGAGTGGAAAAAATAAAGTGGAAATAAAGAGTTTATCCTGTGCCCAAGAAGATGAATATAATTACCATTTTAATGTAAATAATGGACTCTATACAAATCAGACCCTGTGTCGGAAATCTGTCACCTTATCCCAGGCACTCAGCCTGCCTGTTATTTAACCAGTAATATGCACATGGGAAGAAACTGGAAGAGCAATTCCTGGGTGAACAGTAATTGGTTTGAACATGAGTTCTCTTCCCTCAAGGGAGACTGAAGTCACAACTGAGATAAGGCACATTTTAAAATTAATTCCCATGTAATTGTATAATGTGCAAAGGGAGCATGAACACCAACAGATTGGTTTTCCCATCTTTGTTCAGAAGGGTCCCAGCACTGGTGGGATACAGGATGGGAATGCCTGGAGAGCAAAATCAGGCCTGGATCAAGAGAATCTCCTTCTGGTGGTAAACAGGATGGGAATGCCTGGACATCAGAACCAGCCTGGACCCAGAGGAGATGCTTAACAAAGGACTCAGCCCTGTTTAAGGGCTGGTGCATAGCAGGAAAATCATGTCTCCTTTTCCCAAAGTACAACTTTAATGACAACTTCTGAAGGGGGTGTAGGATGAGCACGCACATGAACAGCAGAGAGGTCCCCAGGGGACAGAAGGAAAGATGGGGATTTTTTCCCCCCAGCTCTCAGAACCACTGATTAGCCTTTCCAAGAGGAGATAAATTGATACAAACCAAAAAAGATCTGAGAAGGAGCTCTGTGTTTGGCATTATTAAGCTCAGCTTGGGAGCAGACAGAAAACTAAGGGACAGAATGTCAATTAATTTGAGTGCCAGAATTCCCCGGGCCAGCAGCTCGAGAAAGGCAGGAGAGCTGCCCAGATGAAGGTGTCACAAGGAAATGGATTCCTCTGCACAGACCCAAAAACCTGAAACCCTTTTCATTTGCAGTTGTTTAAAGATTCTGCTCAGTGTGGAGCAGTTTGGGCTGGATGAATGCTGTCTTAGAGTTGCTCTAACAGAGAAGAAAACTCCACATGAACAAATCCAGGGCTGAGCAATGCTGGGAGATGAAGGAACCCACACAGCAGTGCTGGGAGGTGAAGGAACCCATCCAGCAGTGCTGGGAGGTGAAGGAACCCACACAGCAGTGCTGGGACCTGCTCCCAGCAAACCCATCCTCTGTTTGTTCCTCTCCATGTTGTCACTGCCATCACTGCTGCAAGGACAGGGGGACCTGGGTTTGGCACAGCCTTCACACTGCACTATGAGGAAAGTGCTTGGCTTGACTTTGAACTTCATCTATGGCAGGATCTTGGGCTTGGGCCATGGAGGAGCTCACAAATAATGCACGTCTCGCTGCCTGGCCCTGCAGGTAATGGATCAGCTGGGAATCACACACACATCGAGGATGAACTCATTTAATGTACTCCCAACCTGCCTCAGTGTAACCACAGCAGGCTCAGAAATGCTGTTTGCAGCTGGGAAGTCCATCACCACTGACAGCAGCCAGCAAGGCTCGTTTTAGTCATCATCATTAAATCCAAGAGAACAGAGAGGCTCCTCTGCTTTGATTTGCCTCCTGTTCAGACACTGAATTTGGTGCCTCTGACAATTCCCAGGTATTGCAGCTTTGCTTTTCACCTGCAAGGCAGGTACAGCCTCACTGATGCCATAGAGAGGATCCCTGTGCTGGTCCACCCTCATGGGGGCAAGAGGGGCAGAGAAGAGGGACCTGGTTGTTCTTCTCCCTGGCATAGCTCCATACTGACGTAAAATCCAGGGTACAGTAGCCAAATCCCTTTGAACTTCTGTGCTTTTGTGGTCATTGCCTGAGACAGCAGCAGAGGAGTGTGAGCCAGCACAGCTGAGGTCGGACACTGCCCCAAGGAACACAGCTCCTGTTGGGGTGGGCACATCAGAGACTCACAGGCAGAGTCTCAGCCCTGGAACACTCCTCCAGAGCCACAGAAAAGCTTGAATCCTGCACCACTGTCTGCCAAGGCAGGACCAGACTGTGGCACAGTACCAGCCATGGCAGAGCACAGCCCTTGCCCAGGCTGGGCAGGACACTGAGCACCATCCTGCCCCTGCTGCAGAGCCCTTGGAGCAGCAGCAGCAGCAGCACAAGGCTTAGCAATGCAGAGCCCTCATTTATTTCAAAGCCTCAGGTGCTGCTGTAATGCAATTGCTAACAATAAACTCTTTGAGAATACAGACAGATCTGAAATAGAGAGCAGTGCTTAACCCTGACATGCTTTCCTGCTCCCACTCAGCTCCCTCCCCTCCTGCCCCCTCAGCTCTCGCTGCAAAGCCACTCTCACTAATCACAGTCCCTTGGTGCATGGAGCAAAGTCCTCTTTGTTCCTCCCAGTCAGCTTGGAAGCCCTCAGGGCAATATTCAACATCTCCTTTATCATTCCTACATTCTGTACAGTGTGCATTTGTGCAGGTTTTCTCTGGAGGATCATTCCAAGCAGCCGTGCTATATATTTACACTTAATATGCACTTTAAGGAACTCACTGTACTTGCAATGTGCCAGTGAATGCAGAGACACTCCTGGAGCAGTGGAGCTGCCACAAGGTATTTTCCCTTAAACTGCTCAGAATAAGCACAGTCTGAAAGGGTAAAGGCTGTGAGGGGCAAGAAGGAAAACTGGGCTGGTCCCCTCTGCCTGGCAGGGTCATAGCCAGGGAAAGCCTTCCATGGTGCACAGGGGGGAACATCCACATGGCAAAGGCAAGACCATGAGCAGAACTCCACCAGCACTCAGAGGTTCACCACACCCTGAGAGTTGTCCCAGCAGATCACAGCGCACAGCACTGCAGGAACCCACCACCACACCTCCAGGACTCCCTGGATGCTCTGTGGGGCTCAGGAACAGCTCTTTTTGGCCAGGTGTACCTGGAAAGCAAAACAGCCTCTATCTACCAGCCACAAGTCAGATCAAAGCTGCCAGGAGTAAAGAAACACATTTAATAATGTCTTAAATAATTTTCTTTCCAAATAAACTTGAGAAACTGTTTTGGCCAGTAATTGTAGCAGTGGTTCCACACTAATTGTAGGATACTTCCCAGGATAATCAGGGAAGCAACACTGCTGTCTCAAATGAGCTTTTACACTCAAGCAAGTCATCAGGAACAGCCCCTGCCTTGGAGGGAAGGACACCCTGTGAGAGAGCTTTGAGCTGCACTGGTGGAAACACCTGCCAGGCTGACACCTTCAACCCGGGGTAGGTCAGAAAGATGCCCTGGCTCAGTGATTATCTGCTGGTGGATTGATCCTTCCAGCCCCATTTCCTTTCAGGCTACAGCCAAGCAGCTGTTATGGCACAACATTGCTGAAAGATCACTTGGTCTGAGCCACCTCTCTTGGTATCTACACTAATGGATGGCAAATTAAAACTAAATGAGCCTGGAGCTGCTCTGTTGGCTCTTTCTTCATTCATCCATGACACTGATTGGCCAAGGTGTGCAGGAAACTTGTAGCTGGTTGCCATAAGGCTCAAGGAGAGGTTCTTGCAGATGATGTTTCAGCAAAATCATGATAAAACCCACATGACCACAGGCCTCCCACTCCCCACTCCCCAGGCACAGTCCACTCTCCATCAGCCTTTTCTCCTCTTGACTTCAAAGCTGCTTTCCTCTTGTTACACTGAAGTGCTGTGAGCTTTTGCTCCTGTTCCTTGTTTAGGCCCTACCAGGCTGGTGGAAGAAATTTTAATTAAAAGCTGTTCTGCTTTTATGTCCAACATGCTTTAATGGGCAATACATCTTTCTGATGCTGCAATTTCCTACTTAGTATTTCTTACACCCTCGAAGCAGCTGGTGCAAGGCAGCACTTGAATTAGGATAGGGAGCTGGGTGGAAACTGCCTGGTGTGGCCACAGAATCCTCTGCATCTCTGGCAGTGTTGCTAAATATAGCACTGGCTGGATTCCAGCTGCTGTCCTGGGAAAACAAGGCTGTAGGACTAAAGATTAGGGGAAAAGTGCTAAAACCTCCCCAGCCATCTCCTTGCAGGTGGCTCGATGCCTTCTGCCACCAGTGATTGGTTTAGTGACACTGGGAAATGTCTTGAAGAAAGGATTGTTCCTCTGCAGAGCCAGGAGAGTTTTCATGGATTAGGGGGAAGCATCTTCCCAAATTTACAACCCCTTTTGGCCATTGGCTGGAGGTGCCCAAAAGCTGAATCAGCTGCAGCAGCCTCGGGGTCAGTAGAATGGGAGCCTACTGAGCTGTTCTCACCTCCTGAGTGACCTGCAGCAGCACAGTCTGGCTCACACCTTCCCTTTGGGCTCAAAATAAAAAGTCTTTCCACCTCTGACTAAATGGTTTTCCAAGCTGCCTGGTTTGTGAGAATAATTGCCATAGCACTGAGAGAGGCACAGGGTTTGGCAGGGAAGAAAATGCTGCGGAATGAAAGAGGATGGGAAATAAGAGGGAAAAGCAGCTGCTGGAGCTTCTGTGCAGCTGAACCAGCCGTGGGGAAGTTTCCCAGCTGCTAAACCCAGGCACCAACTACCCTTCTGCAGGGGGAAGGGGCTCTATCCCCCATACTCTTATGGAGAACCATGAGAGGATTTGGGATTTCCTTTAGAATTTGCTTTAACTGCTGAGTCAGGGCTATCCTTTGAGTGGGCAAGACCCAGCAAATCCTGACCACAGCTAAAGAAATTGCATTTTCTCCTCTCTTTTATGATGTGAAATGTTAATGTTAAGCTGCAAAATGGATTCTTTGTCCCTTTATCAAATCATCCTGCACAGGCTCAAAGCTCCTTCCCCTTTTGGGATCCTCAGGTCTCTGTGAGCTTCCAGGAGCCCCAACTACCATCAAATGCCATTACAGGTAGAAACATTGTCAGACTGTGTACAGGAATACAGACATTTAAGCTGAGGAACTACTTAATAAATTCAGAACAACACTTTGTGACATTTCCCACCAGACTTTAGTGCTGTTTACCAATTCCAAAGAACACCTCGAGTCATTTCTGGCACGGACTTATGATTTATTTCAAAGTAAAATGGGTCAGAGTGTGTGGGTCTGTGTTTAATGCAAAAAGGGATTTGGAAATGAAAAGTCAACTGGCATGAAAGATTGCAGGGCAAATGTAAGAGCAGCAAAGCGTGTGGGTGGTCTCTGAGCATGTAATAGGATATTTGTGAGGAAAAGAAACATGCAGGATTGGAAGCTTTGATAAAACAGTTCCTTTTTACCCAATCAATAACATAATTGCAATTTTCCAAGGCAAATTGCCTCTAAACTCCCTTTTCTCAAGGAAAGAGTGGCACAAATGGGACAAGGATGAAAGATCACTGAAGCAGCAAGTGTGCCCATGTAGAGGGGGTGCCCACCCTCTGCCTCCCAGGCTGGAGTTCCTCCCAGCAGGAGCAGCCAGAGCAGGGTTGGGCTCATGCCAGGGATGAGCAACCCCGGGACAGAGGAGGCTTGGAGGGTTTTCTGCTCCATCTCATCTCCATCTTCCCACACAACCTTTAGTGTGTTGGCCAAAGGATGTTCTGGAGCAACCCAAGTGCTCCAAGATGTGGCTGCACTGGGAGAGGAGAGGGATCAACACATCAGGGAGGGGTGTTAGAGCAGAGCAAATGAGCTTGTTTGGGATGCAGCCAGGTGGTGCAGTGGATTATGGATCTTCTGGAGGTGGTGGGGGCTACAGGGATGGAGGTGGAGCTGGCACAGGGTGTCAGAGCCCAGTGAGGGGGAGGAAAATCCCCCAGGGACAGAACAGGCAGTGGCAGGACAGGAAAATCCTTGATTCAAAATGCAGAAAACAGAAGGGTGTTATTTCTAGCCAAGAAAATACCCACTAACCAGCCTTCCCAATTTTGCCCAGCAGCACAGAATCATGGAATCACTAAGGCTGGAAGAGATGTCTAAAATCAAGTCCAACTGTGAACTCAGCAGTGCCATGTTCACCACTAAACCATGTCCCCAAGTGCCACATCCACGTGCCTTCTGAACACTTCCAGGGATGGGGTTTCCACCACTGCTCTGGGCAGCCTGTTCCAATGCCTGACCATCCTTTCAGTGAAGAAATTGTCCCAAATATCCCATCTAAACCTCATGAAAGCCCAAGTTACATTCTGAGCTGCTTCATCAGAAGCTCCAGTGCATTACATTGAAAACAAATTAATCATTATACAACTCCCTCACATGAAACTAAGCCCCACCTTCTGCTTCAACACTTAGAGAGCATCAGCATAATTTATTTTTCAAAATTCAGAAGAAGCACTTAAAGATGAAAAGGCTCTCAGGAGTATCTATGACTGCATCACCATTCCCCAGCAGCTCTCATTGTTCAATGTAAAATAGAAGATATCACATTTTAATTGCTATAGATTAGCCTAAAGAGTGTCAGCAGAGAGCACATCTTTGGCTCAGGCTCATTTCTGGGCTCCATCTCTATTTTGCCTCGCCAGGGTTGTTTCCTTCATGCCTTTATTAGGATGCACATCAGCTCCTAATGGAGGAGATTACATGGGCATGGGGGATCTGCTCAGTTTTAGCTTTTAGGAAATAAAACAATTTCAATGAGAAGAAAAAGTAATAGCTGTCAGATGTTTTGGACTTGAGTCAAGCAATAAAAACCAGCATGAAGATTGATGCTCTTGTTGGATGGGATCATAGAATTGTTTGGGTTGGAATGGACCTTAAAGCTCAGCTCCTTCCACCTCCTGCCATGGGCAGGGACAACTTCCACTAGACCAGGTTGCCCAGGGCCCATTCCAGGGAGTCAGATCCCTCCTTGCTGGGTTTCAAGGAGGTCCCAGCACCTGTTTGCCTGGGGTGGGACTGCGGGGAACTCATATGGCCAAACCTGTGTGATGGTTGGACAACCACACCTGCTTCCTCTGGCAGGGACTGCAATGGCACAGAGCCTGGAGGTGTCCTGTGTGCCACAGAACATACTCCTCTGCAGGGAGATTCAGCCTTCTGGGCAGTTCAGAGGCAGAAATCTTCTCCAAGTCTTCTTTTCTGTAAAAGAAAAAGGAAGACAGTTTGAAAGACTCTGCCATTATCCTCCAGGACAATAACACAATAATTAAAACCACCCTACGCAGTCCATTTTCCTTCCAGATTTGGAAGACTATAATAGAGAAAATAACAATTGCCAGGACCCTTTTCTTCTCCCCCCAGAAGAACCTCACAAGTGACAGAGACTTGAAAGCTCAGAGCTGGCTCTTGGGGAGAAGATAAAATGCTGCTCAGAATACAGATCTTGGTGCCAGCTGGGAATTACAGCCCTGATCCATCCTCCTCTGTCACTGGAGTCTGTGTTGCTCTGTGGGCTAAATGGAAGTGAATACAGTTACTTTCCCTGTCTTGGGGGAAAAAATGACATTCCATTTTGTCTCCAAAAAATACACATTATTTAACTTATAAAATATTTAATCTGTGTAATTAATCCTCTCATGACAGCGCTTTGCACATTTTTGCTGGCAATCCATACTTTGAATGGCCTATAGTTATAGCTAACTTTGTTTCCTTTTTCTCATGGAATTAATCAAAGGCTTGTATTCTAAATTATTCAGGAGCTGAATGAAGCCTGCTTTCTATGGCTTGCAGCAAGAAAACTCCTATTTCATTCATGTGCCAGCAACACAGCTATTCCATTTTTCCATGCAGGAAAGGACTGGGAAGTGGAGGTGACCCACAGGCCGTGGTGTGTCCCTGCTGTGCCCTGGTGGCACAGCTGGGGCTGAGCATGGGATGGATCCCCAAACATCCTCCACCTGCCTGGGACAATCAGCAGCATCAAAAGAGGGGCTCCAGGTGCATCATCCAAATTCCAAGAGGAGTTGGGCTCCTGCAGCTCTTGCTCAGCTCAGTTTGATCTGTCATTGCAGCTGCAGTTATGGTGGCTTCTCCTTTCAGGACACTCCAGGAGAGGTGAAACCTGGTTGTGGGGGCCACGAGTTCTGAGTAGTTTGGTATTACAGAGACAGGGCAGAGACACTGCAATAATCCACAGTGGGATCTTCTCCTTGAAATTCATGCCCTGTGCCCTGGCCAGCAGGATGGCAGCGTGGTGCTGGTGGGCCACCAGCAAGGGCATGGGGCTCTTGAACAATGTCATGCCAAAGAGTGTTCCCTTGCCCTCCTCTGACTTCTGCTGCCCACCCTGTGCAGCTCCTTTCTCCAACGAGAATCTCCCTGGACTTACTTCTGTTTCATTTGGGATATGCCAATAATTCAAGGAAGTCCTACGAAGGCTGAGGGGTACCATACTCTACAAACTCAGATATTTAGGGGCCTGAAGTCCCCAGGGGGGCTCTAACAAACCCACGGTGCCCATCTGGCCCTCTGGAACCTCCTGCCTTGAGGAACCTCACTCCACTGAGGAGCATCAAAAGCTCAAAGCACCCCATTGTGAGTTTGAAAGGTAGACTTTCATCACCCAAAGTACATGGATCTGTCATGAATATCCCACCCCATTTTGAGACCCAAACACTGCTCCAAGCCCTCCTCACTGGGGTGTTTGGCTTGGCAGCTCAGGCTGCTCCCCAGGTGTTCCCTTGGCCTGTCCAGCACCCCACAGTGGACAATCTGCAATCCTCCCCTCCCCTCCCTCCCTTTCACACGATTTATCTGAAGGATTTCAGAGGGTTTGATTAGCATTTGGTCCCCGCTGGTGCTCAGGGCTGGCCAGAGCTCTGATCCTGCCACAGCAGAGCTGCAGCATAAACCTGATCACAGGCTTGGCAAGGTTTTGAAGTGCTTTATCAACACTTGCTCCCTCAGCTCCTGGAAGTGCATAAGGCTCTTGCTGGAATCAGAGTTCAGCCCCTTTGAAGTTTTCACCTCCAGGCTTATTTTTTTTTTCCAGCAGAAAATTCTCTCTATCACCACATGTGGAGGAGTCACATGGAGAGTCTCCCTGCAAGGGACACACACTTGCTGTGTCACTAAGGGCTGCATCTGAATTTCCTGAGATCCTTTTATTTTTCTTAATGAAAATATTTTCTTCTTTCTCTGAGTAGCCACTACAGGA
Organism: Myrmophylax atrothorax; assembly: GCA_026770055.1. Classification (NCBI taxonomy): domain Eukaryota; kingdom Metazoa; phylum Chordata; class Aves; order Passeriformes; family Thamnophilidae; genus Myrmophylax; species Myrmophylax atrothorax. The sequence goes on from JAOXXN010000303.1 coordinate 372,929, forward strand.
GTCTTATTTCACCTCTGACTCTTGCCCAGCATCACAGGATTTTAGTGACTCCATCAAGTGCAAGCAGCAAGAGCTCTGGATCACATCTGGGGGCTCTGGAGATGAGGTTTCGTAAGAGGCAAAACATCAGCACATTCTGTCACACAGAAACATTCAGAGATCACAGGGTCTGGCCCCTCCAGACTGCCAAATTCTGTTCTCAAGGTAATAAATTATCAGCACTCAGCTCTGAAAGGAGACCCAAAGGGGGCTGACAGTTCATTAAGTGTACCAGGAAAATGTCCTCGCTCGCCCTTTACTCTTCAGGCTTAACTCTGGAAGTCACTCTTTGCTACCAAATAATATGGGAAACTCTATTTTCTGACTGTCCCACTGCCCAGTGAGTTGTCAGCTGCTGGCACTTGCAGAAATGCAGCCCCCTCGTGTCAAGGGAAGGGGTGATGTTTCTTGGAAAGCATTTCCAGGGAGTGATGGGATGGAACAGGCACAAATTTTGGTAAGAAAACCTTAAGAGGAAACACAAAGCATCAGTGTTGGCTTCAGGAGCCAGCAGCTGCTTTGGCAGAACACAGCAAAGTTTCAATCTCTTGCATTGTGATTCAGCTCTGAAATTCAGAGACAAAGAAATAAGAACAGTTAAAAACCTGAATCAAAGCCTTGGTTTAAGCATACCCTGTTGCACCACAAATGTCAGTGTACGTGGCTTTGCAGGACTCTGCCTTAATGCATCAAAACCTTCAGTGCAGTGCCCTGGTCCAGATACAGGAAGTCTTCTAATGACCAACCCAGCATTAGGAGCATCATTGTTAATCAGGTTTTATGGATTTATGGCACAAATACACACACTTGTCTTGTTTAATATTATTTTCCACTCCAAACCTTAGTTTAATACAGATGCCCTGAAATTATACCATTCATAAATAATGCAAGTAATAAAACCTTTGTCTTATCCCCTGGCACACACAAATGTAAGATTAAGTGTGGATTTAAACAAAGAAATGGGAGAACTTTGTGTTTAAAAACCAAAAGCCAATATAAAACTTCAGCTCCCCTGAGATGAGGAAGTCAGTGCAGCTTCCAGGCTCCAAGGCACAAATGAGAGTAGATTTTTAAGGAGACAATCCCCTGCCTTGATTTTATGGTAAGATTTCTATCACTGGATTTATATTTGGCCACAAGGCATGGATGTGGGATCCAACACATGGATGTGGGATCCAGCACATGGATGTGGGATCCAAC
>JAOXXN010000303.1:409545-443023 GCA_026770055.1 Myrmophylax atrothorax
GGAATTCCCAGAGAAGCTGTGGCTGTTCCAGCCCTGGGAGTGTCCAAGGCCAGGTTGGACAGGGCTTGGAGCAACCTGGGCTAGTGGGAGGTGTCCCTGCCCATGGCAGGGGGTGGAACAAGATGATCTTATAAATCCCTTCCAATCCAAACCATCCTGGGATTCTATGAAACCTCTGGACTAAATATATCATTAGAAGATCCAAGCCAAGCCATCCCAAGCCCTCTGGGGCCGTAGGAGTGAAGACACAACCCCCTCTGAAGGCCCCTGGACTCCTGTTCATCCTTGTCCTGCAACCCCAGGAGCTTTCAGCCTGTTCTTCCCCACTAGGAATTTTCAGCAGCTTTTTTCCAAAAAAATTCCAGGATTCCAGAGCTGCCTGACTGCTGGGGTTTCTCCCTTTGGTTTACCAGCTCAACCCTGGGAGTTTACAAACAAACACTGAAAATAAAGCAGTGACAGTAACAACATATCCGACCACTCAGGCTCAGGAAACACTTAAAGCTCATCCTAATGCAGCCAGTTTCTGGCTTTATTTCCACCAAATCTTTTAGGATCCCCTCAAATTTATAAAGTTTTGAGGATCAAATTTATAAAGTTATCGACAAAATTATTATTTGAAAATGGCAGGATTTTGTAGTTACATCCATTACATTTTAAAAACAAACCAAAAAAGTATTTTTTTTTCTTAGAACATTAAGTCCTGAAAAAACTTGCTGAGGAATTCGAGTGCCAGACATTTAGGGATGGAAGTGGCCTATGCTGGGATGAAAATATTTGAATTCATTCTTTTCATGCTCTTCATACAAGATCCCAGACTTTTTATGAGTTCAGGATCTCACATTTTCAATGGAGATCACCCTGTTTTCTGGGTAGGAAGGGATGGGAATTTTGGGAATTTGATGTTAAAGTTTCTCTTAAGTAATGACTTGTGTGCATAAATAACTTGAGGAGCTGTCAATAAATTCGTGCTCAAATTCTGTCAAATAGAAGAGTAATTATGGCTTCTGCTTGTTAGTAATGAAATGAAACATTAGCTGAGCTAACACAGAAACAAACACCTCCTGATTTCATTGAAGATTAATGCTAATGTGCCAAATTGCCAGCCTCGACTTAATTGCTCTTTTTTATCTTTCTGAAATGATAAGCAGCAGCCTCAGAAGTGGTTCTGGTGACCTTGGATTTACAGAGACCTTCAGTCCCAGGCAAATCTACTACTTCTATTGCTCACTGGGGTAACTCCACTGAGGGTCTCAACATCTCATGGCCCCTTCCAGGTTTCCAACCTGCTCTGCAGAGCTCAGCTTGGAGTTTGTGTCTAACAGGATTCACCTGAACCCCCACAGTCCAAGAGAACTGTTTTTCTCTCTATGTGGCAACCTAAACCCCAGGTTTTTAGACAAGTGGCTCCTTTCCCTTCTCCATTTGTGTTTTGCAACAACGTATTTGCAGTCAGAAAAAAATGTCAGGCAGCAACTTCCCATCTCCATGGCAACCTCCTGCTCTGGCTCCAATTGATAAATATTGTGCAAAATCCTGTTACTGGAGGTTAGTTGTGGCAAAAATTATACATTATCACTCACAAATAACTCCATAATATTTAACATGTTCCCTGGCTGGACACCATGGCCTGGTTTTAGCCCTTGCAGGGCTGAGCATCCTTCAGTTTATCTCTGGTTTTCCAGACAGAAGGTAATTGCAGACATGGTTTAATCCATTCCTCTGTCCAAGCTGTGACTTTGCAGAGGTATTTTTAAGTGTCACAATCACTGAATGGCTTCACATGAGCCCAAAGGAGAGGAGAGAACAAGATCCTCCTCACAGCCTTAGAGCAAATCACTCAGAGGAAGCTGCTGTTGCAACACCTGTCCCTCAGCTGCTCCTCCCACCATGAACCAACCTCTTCAAGCACAGAGAGGAGACAGAGCACAGGAATGTCCTTGCTCATCTCCTGGGAGTAAAACCTGGGTAGGACTGAGCAGAAGGGAAGGTTTCCACAGTCATGTTCTCCTGCACAAAGCAAAGGGGGAGAGCTGCCCAAAAGAACTGGAAATCCCTGAGCAAAGCCCTTGGCCTTCCTCCTCCTTGTGGGCTCTTCTTTACTGGGATTTGTCTTCCTCTGACTTCAGCCTCACCACATCAGCAGGTCCAGGCTGTCCCTGCTGGAAGGGCCCTCCAGGCAAAGTTCAAATTACCAATTTTGTGCACTTTTGAGCTGCTTTCTTTGCTTGCAAAGGCTGAGTCAGTAACCTTTACAAACACAAAGCTTATGGTGGGATGTCTCCAGCTGCATCCTCGGACATCTCTGCCTGATGAGGGAACATTGCAGGGCCTTGTGGTGTCATCTTCTCATGGCAGAAGTATTTTGAGACCTTCTCAGCACCCAAACCAGACCCTGACCTTTGAGGGACTGGCCAGACCCCAACACAGGGAACAACCCTGGAGAGCAGCACTGGTTTGGGCCAAGCCCCTGCTCTGGCTGGTCCCTACAAACCTTACTTGTGCTGCCAGGTCACCCCTGCAATCACAGCCCAGGTAGAGCATCTCAGGAAGAACGTGGGCTATTTGTGGACCCAGAGGGTACAATTAGCTTGGGCTGCCCAGGAGGGAGCAGGTGATCAGTGCTCTGCTCTGCCAAGTGCCATCAGAGCAGCCCATTCAGCCAAGCATCAGACCTGGGGCTGAAGACACTCAGAGAAGGGAGAACCCAGCCAAGTTTTCCCAGTAGGCAATGATCCTCAAAATTCAAATTTTCTACCTTGTTAATTGGATTTTTCTACCTTCACCTTAATTCTTTTGGGCCTTTGCGTGCCTTTCTCTGAAGAAAAAGTCTTTCAGTACCTGTGAAGGTCCTTACCCAGTGAAATTAAGTTACAAGCTTCTTTTTGATAAGATAAACAGACTGAGCTCCCTAAAATATTCTCTACAGCCCTTAATCACTCTTTATTAATCTTTTCAGTTCAGTGACACAGCAGTAGAAAGGTAAAATAAATAAATAAATTTTGAAACAAGCTGGGAAAAGAAAGGAGATGCAGGAATCTGATATCCCTGGAAAAGAACTGTCCAGGATTTCACAAAATGTGTTCAAGTTGTTATACAATCACAGCAGGAATTTATTCCAAAGATCTTCATGGGGTGCAGCAGTGCTGCCCTAAGCAGGGAGGGGCACAGGGAGCCAGGGGAGCTGCCTAATGCCAGGCTGAGATAAAGGGACATCCCTTGTATGGCTGAAAGCATCCCAGACAGGGAGTTGGATGGGGCTGATAAGCTGAGCTGTCCTTTCAGTGGAGGTTTCAACATGGATTTCAATATGTGCTCACAAAACCCCTCCCAGATGCACATCAGACCCAGAGGAAAAGGCAGATCCCTATCACAGCACTTGGGAAGCTGCAGCAGGGACTTCTGCAAAGATTAGTCTGTAATGAACATCAGCTAGGCTTGAATTAGGTGGTGCCAACCAGCCAGCTGGGAATTCTGCATGTTGTATTTGTTGATTTACAGATTTATTTGCAGTGTTCAAATCTCCAAGTGCTCCCAGGGTAAAGCAGCCCCTTGAGATTACAGCAGTGCTTTCCTGTGCTCACACACAGCTCATTCCTCTCCTCAGAACTGTGGTGCCAGGCCAGCCGGGCACCACCATCCCCAAACACCCTCTGCGGTGGGTGCTGGTGGATGAGAGCACAAACTGCTCCTTTCCCAGCCCAGGGAAGGCCACAGCAGCATCCTCAGGAGTGTCCCACCATGGAAAACATGAAGAATTCATTTTGGTCCAAAAGAAAAGTTTTTAAAAAGCCACTATTTTTGAATTGGTCATCCCAAACCATCACCTGGGAGTTTCTCCAAGAGTGAAATTTGGGACTGGCTCCATGTAGAGGAAACAGAAATCTCCATGGGACTGTGCAAATGCTGATTTACCCCCAAGGAACATGGCATGGACAGAAAAACAGATCCCCAGAACACAGTGAGAAGAGCAAAGCCTGGCCACCCCAGTTGTAGTTGTGACCCAGCAATTATTGCCCTGCCACAACAGTGAGATGCTCTTTTTTATTCATTTTGCAGACACAGTGTAGGGAAAGAGAGTCACTACAATCCTTTCTCCTAAAAATCCTCCTTCCAGACTTCCTGCAACAGTTAACACTTGCAATGCTCACTCCATTTTTAAAAACTGGTTCACTTACACATGACAGTGACAATCACACTCTCATTTGTTACATCACTGGCCCTTTCATTTGATTCATTTACAATGTAATTGCCAGCTCAATTTGATCAAATATGTCTGAACTGAAACCATTTGCATTAAAGGTAATACATCTTTCCCCTTTTATTCCCTGCATTGTGGCAGGTGTTGCTTGAAAATCCAGTTGGTGCCAGCCAAAAGCTGCTGTTTAGTGAACAAATAAATGATTGATAATGGGGAAAAAATATACACATGGATGAAAATCTCTGGTGAAAAGTGGATTTTAGGATTATAAAATTCAGACATTCCCATTTACACTTCTGCTGGATTAAGATCTGGACCTTCTGGCTGGTGGGAATTGCCCAGCACAGCCATGGGGCCTCCACAAAACTGATGGGATTGAAGTTCCCCAATCTCTGAGTGATTTATACATATCTGAGTGATGAACGGGACTTTTGTTCCTGATTAATATATTGTAATTAATTCTCTGAAGAATCTTTGCTTAGGAACTTTATTAAATCCCATTAAGACTAATGAATTGTTGTTGTTTCCTAATTATATAGTTGTTTCTAGTTTAATGAACTGTATATTAATAGACTTATAGAACAGATATTTTGCTTTCAGGATGGAAATACTTTAAATAAGAGATATATATTCTTGTTAATGGCAGCAGTTGTCAGCTACAATCCCTTTTAATGAATCTGTTGGACAATCCTGTGCTTTTAAATAGAGATTTTACTTATTTTGTTAGCTAAAGAGGCAAGAACACTCCCCCCAGTTTAATGTATTATGATGTTTTATGTAAAGGTGATGTTTTCCCTCCTGTTAACTCAATTTTTCATTGCAAGAGGAGATCTCAATAAGATCATCAGGCCTCTGCAAGCAGCTGAATGTTTCAAGTGATAGCAAGAAGGAAAAGCAGAACATTGCAGGGCAGAGGCCCCAGGAGAGGCTTTATCTCCACGGAACAAACCAACAACATGGATGCTTTTCTGGCTGAAACCCATTTTGAAGGACACACGTGGTGACAAAATCCCACCCCAGACTGAGGCCACCAGCATCTCACAGGCTGGAAGCAAACCCTTGTTGAGACACACAGGGACACCAGCCAAGGTTGGGGTCAGCACCACAGGTGCTGTGAAAGAGCTTTCAGGGACATGTTGGAGGACTAAACAGCCCCAAGTGTCCTTTAGGTTGGTTGTGGTCACCACTCACCTCAGGTGAGATGCACATTGTGCTCCGTGGACAAACCAGACAGGAATGGGGAGAAGAACCAGCCTGTTCTCAGCACCAGAGAGAGGGTGGGCATCACCCAGGGGTGAGCTCAGCAACACACACCAGCTGCTCTATCCTGTCCTGGCAATGCCACACAGTCAGGGCACGCCTGGCAATCAGCCCAGCACACATTTATTTTATCATCCTCACTAAAAGATGCATCTTCAAGAGACTTTGCAGCCCCTCAACAGTTGTGTTGAATTCCCTCCTGCATGACTGAACCTGCTGCAAGGCTGGTGCCTAATGAAAATGTTTCCTGGCAGTTCTGTGCCACTTTGCCCCCAGAGTTCCCCAGCCCATGCAGATGGCAGCACTACATGAAGGGCTTTGTGCTTCATTAATTCCCTTTCGGCCTTCCCATCATCCAACCCAAAAAGCCAACTCCATTACCTGAACCAGCTCCATCTCCGAGCAGAGAAGCTGCTGCACCTCCATCAGCTTTGAAGTCTCACTGCTGGGCCAAAGTTGGTGTCCAGGGCTGGAATAAAGGACAAAATAGTCCTTTTACATCTTCTTTCCAGTAAACTGTCCTAGCACAGAGCCTGGAGTGTGCTCAGCCCCAGCTGTCAGCAGCTGCACAGTCATACCTCCAACAGATAAACCCAATTTTCCCTGCAAACATCTCCTCAACTTTTCCTGAGGATATTTTGTAGGACAAAATAGATACACTCCTAAAATAGGAGCTGCTTAAAAAGTAAGAATTGCTACTGCTTGGGGGAAAAAAAAAGTCATCATCTTGAATGCTAATGCATACAATCTTCAACAGACCACAGCCACACCACAGATTAATTTCAGTACAGAGATTATGTTAATATACAAAAAAAAAAGAAGTAGTGATACTGAGTTAGATCAAAGATTTTTCCTTTTAGTCACTGTCTTTGGCACCAGGCAGTAATGCCTGTTTCAAGGGGAAGTCAAAGGCCTCCATAAAGCACAGAGTTGAACAGTAATTATTACAGGCAAAGGCATAAAGTTTAGACCAGAGTGTTGCTTGATCTTGATCTGACATTAGTTGCTTAAAGTAAGGGGTGTTTGATGAGGAATGACAAACTCCTCCTAAGGCCAGTGCTGCTCCTGACAGAGTCTGGGGCTTTTTGCTTCCCAACCTGGAGAGGAAATTCGCCATCAGGTTCTCATTTCACCAACATGGTATGAGCCACTCCAGCTGAGTGCTCCAAAGGAGCTGGGATTGTACAGTGGAGGAATTCCCATCCCTGGGAGTGTTCAAAAAACATGGAGATGGGGGGCACGGTTTAGTGGTGGACTTGGCAGTGCTGGGGGAAGGGTTGGACTCCACCTTAGAGGTCTTTTCTGACCTTAACAATTCTGTGAATCTTTCAGAGTCCTTCTGTCCCACCCAACCAGTGTTTACCCCAAAAGCTGTGAAGTGTTTAAGGTTTCTGTTCTCAGAGAGGCAATGAAGGGGGAGGAAAGTGCTGCCAGAAGTGACCCATTATGGATGCTAAGCATAAAACCAGCAAGCACTTTTAGGGGCATCACTGCAGCTTCCCCCAGCCACCCGAGCACACCTAATGAGGGACCTGCTGGTGGGATGCTCAGCCCAGCCAGTCGACAGCAGAGTCCTCAGCACGGCACAGTGAGAGCCCTGCTGACCCCACAGCTCATTAGCCAGTGAGTACAGCAGCTCTGAGCTCACCTCTGACTCCCAGCTGCTGCAGAGGTGCTCCTCAGGCAGAGCCAGGCAGGCAGCACACCCACAGCTGCCTTTTGTTCCACTCTGCCTTCCCTGGCAGCCAAAAGCAGCAGCTCTGGCCATCAACATACCTTTATACACCTGCACTGCCAGGTACTGGATTTACAACCCCCTGTTCCCTGAAGTGGAGATGGACCCTCACTGGGACTGGGAGGAGCTCAGGAAAGGAGGATGAAAGGTGGACACTTCCCCACCACCGAGCAGGGCTGGCCCAAATCACCCCCTCCCACCCATCCAGCAGAAAGGTTCTCTCTGCTCTCCGAGGAGCACATTGCAGACAGAAACACTAAGGTTTATAGGTACACAACAGATGAACAAAGGAAGCCTGGCAGTCTCCTGGGAGGCTGACACCCAGCCAGACCCATCCATCACCTCCTCCTTTGCTTTAACCACCTCTTTCTCTCCCAGCAAAAAGCCAGATATTTTAATCCTATTTCTAGAGCCTCCCAAAGGCACAGCAGCTCTTTGACTTAACATACTGACTAATTGCAGGCACTGCAGCCATAAGTCTCCCTCAGCTCTCCACAGGCCCCCAGGTCAGCTCCCAGCTGGGAGAGCCCCAGGGAGCCCCAGAGCATTCAGATCAGCAGCACAGACCAAGCCCCTGCTCCCCCAGCAGACAAGCTCACTTTTTAGTCAAGTCTACTTAAAGTCAAAACTAATACCTTCCTACAAACTTTCGTCAAGAAACACTTACAGAATGCACTGCTCATCCTATAAGAATGGAAACAAAAATTCCAGAAGCCTTTCTGTGCTCAAGTTTGAAAGTACCTTAAAAAACTCTTGTGAGAGAAGTACATCCAAGTGCTAAGGAGCCTCAGCCACACTCCCATCATCTCAGGTTGCTTCTGTCCATCCCCAGGTGTGGAGAGGCTCCACACCTGTCAGTGTCCCTTTCAGCACATCCCTTGGTGGCCCTGCAGGATGGGCTGTGGCTGCTGAGGAGCCCAGAGGATGCATCTTCAACAGACCTTTCGCTGCCCGACTTCAGCTGCATCTCCAGTTGCTTTATTTTTGGCCTTCAGTTCTAACAGAATAACCAAACACAGCCCAGACTGAGCAGCCACCGTGACAACTGCTTATCACACCCTCCCAGCACACACAGCTCCTCGCTTCACTGTTCTGCATTATTTACAAACTATTCCCTTAATAAATGCATACAAAATAACAACTAGTTGTCGGTTTGGAATTGTTCTGCTTTTGAAAACACAACAGTTGCTGTTCTCTTCATTGACAGACATGGGCTGGAACAGGAAGGGGCTGAGCACTGGCTTTTCTCCCACTGGTTCACCATCCTGCCTCCAGCAATAGCTGATGTTTGGATGCCACCGAGAACTGACAAAAATATATGTTTATATATGTTTGTTGCTGCCCCTGGCTAAATGTACAGTGTTATTTCTCTGAGGAAAACTACCTTTGCTTTCACAAGGCTCAGAAAGGCAGCCAGGAAAAATAGATGAGTGTTAAACTATATCTTTATATATATATATATACACATAACATACTTATACACACATAAAGCAAAAAGCACTGCTATAAATCCCTCAATGTTCTGGTGTGATTTTTTTCCTAATAAGCAGAACAATCAGATTGAACTTTCAGCCTGAAATGCTGAGAGAGTTGAGTGAGCTCTGTGCAGAGGTGCTGACAGGGGAACATTTCCTCTGCTCCACGTGCTGATCGGGGGAGATTCAGACCTGTGGGAAGGGCAGGACCCTCTTTAGGGAGCTCCAAACTCCATGGGTGGAACAGGCTGAGCTGGTCAGTGTGTTGGAGGGTTCTAAACATACCCATCAGTCAAGTCACAGGATGCACAACTTCTGCTGGATGAGGAGAAATGACAGACTTCTAGGACTTTGTGCTCCCAGGAAAGGCTTTTTGCAGGAAGGAGGTTCTGAAGGTGTTGGTGGAGGGAGGATGTGCTTTCCTGCCTTTTAAAAGGAGTCTTCTTCCCCTCCCTTGAGGCTGCAAACCAGCCTTTAGAAAACAGACATCCAGCACCTCAGACTGACAACTGAGTGCTTGAGTCTTGTCACAACATAAGCCCTGAGTACTTCACAGCCCGAGGAAAACGATGCCATTAATCCAGCAAAGGGATGGAGATGCATTAGCTGCACCCAGGGGAGGCTCCAGCACCCGCCTCAGCAGATGGAAGAGCAGTTTGGGGAGGGCTTTGACGAGCAGGTCTGTCCTCCCTGTTCCATTTAGGAAAGCTCTGATTCTCGCAGGCACAATAGCAAAGAGGCTCCTGCCCTCAAGAAGCACTAAAGGAGCCCAGGCTGCTGGGAGCAGGTTGGGTTCTTCTCCTTCAAGGAGCACTTGCAGAGGCTCCCCCAGGCAGGTCTCCATCCACATCCACAGCCATGGTCAGAGCCAGCATGGGAAGGCTCTGGAGCTGCCTCTGCCCCCGGGGGTATTGGAAGAGCTAATTGCTGTGGAGAGTGAAGAGCTCCAGCCTGCCCAGCCTGACATGATGCTCCCTCCACAAGGGAGACTCTGCAAGCCAGGGGGTTTTACCTGCTACAGACCTCAGCCACAAGTTTAATTGAATTAATTCTTCCCTTACGGAGCAACAGGCCGAGTGACACCGAATGAGGGAGCAGGAAAATACAGAGCGAACCATCGCCATTCTTGAGGCAAGTTTAAACTTTGGAGGTTTGAACCTCAACTGGATTGTTTCACAGAAAGAAATCAGAGCTTTGTAACTATCCATGTGACACTGCAATATTGAGTCACCAGCCCTGGAGGGATTTAAAGCATGTGTAGCTGTGGCACTTGGGGACATGTTTTAGTGGTGGCCTTGGGAGTGCTGAGGGAATGGGGGGACTTGATGATCTTAAAGCTCTTTCCCAACCTAAACAATTCTATGATTTCCACCCACAGCTGAAGGGAGCAGCAGGATTACAGCCAGCTTCCCTACACGTTCCATACCTCAAGGATCTGAAGAATCCTGGAGCCAGTGCCAGGCTGCCCATCAGAGCTGGCATGTCCTGCAGTTGGCATCTCACTCTGACACTGAAGGAGAGGGGCAGCTCTGTACTAGTTATCACTTGAGAGGGGCCCAGAAAGAGCATATTGCTAAGAGGTTTCTCATTAGTAGCAGAGAGCTGGAGATTGTAAGATTCATCATCCCCTTTTTGGAGAGCTTGCAGAGCACAGAAACAGCACAAATACAATTCCAGCAGCAACAAAACTCTGTGCCTTTGCACACTGGCTTTGCTGGGCAGCAATAATCATCTCCATTTATTTTATTTAATCTTTTAAGTGCACAAATGTAAAAGGGTTCTGGTAAGCAGCAAGAGGATAAATGAGGTTAAAACATTCATGGGCAGTGGAATCAAGTCAGGCTTACACTGGTGGTTTGTACCTTCAGCCCTCTGTCCTTTTTGCCAGGAGCATTACTAAGCAATCAGCTTTAGACATTTCAGACCTGGGTGGCAGGGCTTGTGCCTGCTTTTAGGGAAATCCAGCTCTTCATTACAAAAGAGCTGCACAGGAAAGATCAAATGGAATAAACACACCTCACTGGAGCATAATTGCACTGGAATTAAGAGGAAACCACAGGGGGTTTGGAAAAGAGGCTGATTTTCTCAGAGAAACAGATGGGTCCTGACCTGCAAACCTCCTTGGACCCTCCCACATCTGTGTGGAGAAAGGGATGTGAGAGACAACCACACGGATAAATGAGGGGACTAAAAGGGAAGGAGAGGCTGGAGCAGTGCCTGGAGCCAACACCCCCATGGACAGGAGGAGAGAGAACCCCCAGCATGAAATTCCTCCTCTTCCTCAGCCCCAGCCATTGCTGAGGCAAAGGGGCAGCAAATTTTTAAGCTCAGATGCTTTAATTCATTTCATTTGCCTTCTTAATATAAATTTACAGTATGAAAACAAGGAGTAATTTAACACTAGGAAAGGAAAAGAAGAAACAAAATCTTGGAAACCTTGGCAGTCTCTTTGAAATGTCACAACTCTCTTGAACATCATCTTTGTTTTTGCAGGCAAATTACAAGTCCAGGTTCAGGAGTGTTTTTGTTCTGCCATTCTGCTGTGACAGTGTCTGCTGGCAGCCTCTAATTCATTCAGGAAAATCCAAACAGCAGTGAAGAGGAGGAAATGACAACGGCTTTGTGCTGCTCCTCTTCCCTCCCTGCCAGGCAGCACTGCACTGACTTGCAGTGTAAAGGGGTTTTAGGACTTCTTAAGCCCTTCTTGACATTCCTCAGGCTCTTGTCTGTCCCTCCAGATTTTTTGTTTCAGGTGATCCACAGTTGAATCCCCAGGAAGTCCCAGCATCCCCTCTCAGCTTGTTGTCTCACCTAACAGACTTCTGTGCCTAATCAGTCCAGATATAAACGGCAAATGAGATGCACAATAATTAACACTGAAGATCTGGGCTGATCCTGTAGCTGAGATTAATTCAATACATTTTCAGAGCCCTCGGGGATATGGATTCTGGGAGTGTGATCTATGGTTATTATTCTTTTAAAGGAAAATAGATTTACCTAATTTACAATCAGTTCTGATGGTGGGAGGAGGAAGTTAATCCTTTTTTTCTTTTGATAAATATACTGCAACTTTTCTATAATCCCCATTAATCTGATCTCCTAGGGAAAAATTTGCTGATCCATCATCTTGTGGCAGACTTAATTCCCTTAGTGCCTCCAGGCAGGAGAAATGGATTTCCTCATACTAACCCCTTATGCCTCCAAAACCTCCAAGTGAGAACTCTCCAGGGGACTCAGCCCTTTTCCATGGGAAAGAAAATGTGTCTGTGGAGGCTGGAGCAAAGGTGCTGCAGGGAATGAGTGCAGAGATTCCTGAACCATTCCCATGGGAAAGCTGAAATCCTGCAGCATCCTCCCTCTCTGGCTGCTCGTGCAGACACAGACACCATTCAACACTCCCCCATTCAAAAGCAACAGGGGAAGAACATCTGTTGAAAAATAAATGCAGGCCTAATTATATGTGGTGGAGGATTTGAAACTGCTATTTTTAGCGTGGCATTAAAAAGATTTGATGAATCAAAGGTTTGTGCTCAGCATTTTGATCTAAAAGAGAAGCAGAGTGTTGACCTGCAGAGATGGAACCCCGAGGTGCATCCACCAGCATCTGGGCACATGGAATGGAGCCAGCCATTCATTTCCATGAGAAAGTGTCTATTTTTTCCTCCAGGATGAGCAGGGGCAGGTGAACATCAAGGCTCTTTTCATTATCAAGTTTATTGCAGCTCCTTCTGCTGGGGAAGATCCAAGAGCGCGTTGTGGTGACACATCTGAGGACGCGCTTCAAACATCCTCTGTAAGGCACATGGAGCCCACAGGAGGACTCCTGGGCTCTGCTGGGCTCTGATCCCACATCCCCACAATGATGTCATTGGCAGAGAATCACAAGAAAATCTTGACAGAATTGTTTTTCATCTGCTGCATTAAAGAGTGAACGGAGCCCGTGGAGATATTTGAAAGGGGCCATAAATAGAGGGAGGGCAAAGCTGCAGCCAGAGCTTGGCAGGTTGGATCCCCCCTCCAGGAAATGCTGTTTAAAGAACAATATGGAGACATAAAAGGAAGATAGACTCAGTCTTGGTGGCTGCCAAGAGAGCCATAAATGCCCAAAGTACACACAGTTGCTGGAGTGATGGGATTGCTTTCAGTGCCAACCTCCCAGGCAGGACACGACACCGCTCCGTGCCCGTGGGTGCTGTGCCTGGGGACTCCTGGTCTGGGAAGTGTAGAAACAGCAGAAAAGTGGCTCTTTGGGGCTGTGAGGAGCCCTCAGTGTACAGTCAGAAAGGCTTGGGGGGAGCAACGTGGGTTCCCCACATCACCCAGTGCTGAGAAAGACCAATGCAGCTGCTCGTCCTGTGGCATCGTCCCTCGAAACCCAAGAGCTGCTTCCTAATCCAGGGAAGAGCAACCAGAAGAGAAGCTGTTTTTCACACTTATTGCCCTTGAATTGGCAGAGTGAGACATCATGTTTTATATTAACTTCATAATAATTACAGTTATTACTGAATTCATGTATACCAAAGAGGTTACAGCTCCCCAGGAAAGCTCATAATGTTATTAATGCCTGTGCCAGTCCATTGGCAGAATTGAGTAACAAACTAATTCCAACATTTGGATATTAAACAGCATACCTCCAAAAATGCATGGATTTGTGCCTGCCTGGTTGCTGGGAACAATGGCAGTGACACACATCTGGCACACACAGAACTGTCCTTTGGAAAAAAATACTTCCTAAGGCACTAGGAGCACAACCTGAGAACAGTAACAAGTGCTGCCTTTATTTAAAGCAGTGAAAATAAATCTAAAGGTTTTTAATACAGAGGAGTGGTATGAGAAATTAAATACAGAGGAGTGGTGTGAGAAATTAAGGAATTGTAGCTAGCTGGGGAAAGCCTATGGAAGGGAAGATTTTGCCAGTAAGAGAAAGTAAGGAACTCCCCCCTCCTTTCCACACGATTAATTGTGGAGATTTAATTTCTCTGGGCGTGTGTTCGCATGGGCAAACAAACTTTGCCATCAGATTAGAAGACGTGACCCATCTCCAGAGCAGCTGTTGTTGTTGCTTAAAGATCTGGAGAGTGGCTAAAGAAGTCAGAAAAGGTCAACTTTGCAGCAAAAGGCGGGGGGAGGACAGCAGGGGATTGCTGAGACAAGTTAAAGTGTTTGTGATGGGGATGGTCCAAGTCTGGGGCAGCTCCATCTCATCCCACGTGCCCTGCATGGATAGTGGAGCAGGAATTCAGTCTCCTGTGGGGTGTCAAAGGGACATAAACTCAGATTGGGCCTATAACCCCTCACATTGATTTTTACTGTAAATCTAATACTTGAAGGCTGCCATCAAATGAATTGTTGCACATAAAACCCAACCTATGTGGTGGGAGTAAAATCAGACACAGGTCTAGGCCAGGACTGTTGCAATTTTCTCCATAATGTCAGACTATAGTAACACAAACATCTTTCACAAAAAATTAAATTGCTATTAAACTTTTTGCCCATCTTTGTAAATTAACCTCTCTTTCATCTCAGCTTTTGATTTAGCAGGAAATAGTTTTTGGAGCAGTTTCCAGATTCCTTCCATTAGGCCTTTGGGCTGTGGTCAATAAGCCTGAGTTAATTACCTGCCTGAACAGATCATGCTGCTCTGCAAACTGGGGCCTCATCTGCACTGCAAATACTGGTTTTCTTTCTTCTTCAAGGTGAAACTCAACACCCCAGGACAGCCCCTGTGGAAGCTCCAGCCCCAGTTTGCACTTCATTTCTCCAGTTCAAAGCTTGGGACTGGGAGTCCTTGACCACAAGGACTTGGAAGAGTAGTTGGGAGCACCCCAGATGTTGAATTTGCCATAACCTGGGGAACATTTGCATCCCACAGACTGGGAGGGGGAGTGGACCTGTGCCACAGGCTGTGGTCAGCACTAGAACTAACCCTGCAGGTTCAGCAACAGATTTTGCAGAAAAAAATAGAGCATTTCTTGGGCAAATAGGGCAACACATCCAGCTCCTCCCTTCCCTGGAGAGCTCTGTGTGACTCTGCAACTGGTGCCAAACAGGCACAGCTTTGGAGGGGATGATTCTCTGGCCATCAGCAGGTACCAGGTGTTCAAGTTATCCCTCAGAAGATCAGTGCTGTCTTCTGCAGCCCCAGAGGAGGCTCCTTCCTCACAACATTCCGCAGCCAAAAGCACACAAATAGACATTGGGAATGGCCACTGCAACCTGCAGTGCTGGGTCAGCTGAGCCTGGTCCCATCAACAGCTGGAAACAGCTGGCAGGGGGCTGGTTGTGAGCACCTGAGCACAGGGACCTGTTGCTTCCCACAGTCCAAGTGATACCAAGCTCAGGCACAGCAGCAGTTGATGCCACACAGGGTAAATGTGACCTAAAGCACAGGTTCCACCAACTGTCAGGCAGAAGGGACATTTTATGGCATCATAACCTGAGAGGGGAAGCAAAGGAGCTTTGGGGTGAGACATGAAGCTCCCAGGAGCTTCCACAGCCAACATCAGGAATGCAGCACCAGGGAATAAACCAATGGGCTTGGTTTGGAACCTGCATCCTGCAGTCCCTCCTCTCTGACAAGCTGCACAGGAGCTGATGCTGCTGTACTAACTTACTTCAGTGTTAATAAAAATATTCCTCTAGATTTACTCCTGAATTTCTGCTTTTATGTTCATACATTCACAGTTTCAGCCACAAACCAGCAGCTCATGTACTCGGCCTGTGCAACCAAGGGGGAAAAGCAGAACCAAAGACTCTTTTTCTCTTTTTAATATGTGGGGTTTTTCATGTGAAAGTCCTGGCCCACAACCAGACAAGGCTGTGTCCAAGGCAGGTGAACCCTCATTTATCCAATCTCAACAAAACCCTAATTGAGAGATCAATTGGGAACCTGCCTCTTCACGCACGATTTGGAGAGCTGACAAAGGCACCTGGAGGGGCTGGGAAATAAGTTCTGCCTCATTACAAAAGAAATTGCACCTAAATGAAAAACAACATATAATAAGAGCTCTAAAATGCCTGCAAAATGCTGCCAAGCAGACAGGTAATCCAATGATATATAGCACACCCCGTGCCTTTGACAAGGGTCACCCTTAATTATTCGGCTATTGAAGGAACTGAACTCATTTCCCCGAAGGCTTAAATGTTTTTTGGTATGATGTGTAAATTCCAGGGCAGAGAATTAGCTGGTCAGACCCGAAGAATTGCATTCTTTTGATAGATTAGAACCTGAATAATCACATGTATAGCAAAGCAGAGGCACATTTTCCTGCTAATACCTTTGACAAGGTTTCTAAGTCAGGACACCCTTCAAACATTCCCCTCCCCTTCTGTTTGGCTGTGGCTGTTTTTAAGAATTTGATGGCCTAAACTGCAAAATATTTAATAAATCTGGGGATGGCTGGGTTAGCACATCTCCAGCTCTGCAGGAGGAAGGCACTGCAGCACAGCAGAGCCTACAGGCTCCTCACCAACAGGAATGAGAAATAGGTGGGTTGGTGTGGAGAGACTTGTGCACTGCACTTCCCCCACAGGTTTTATCTTCTTTTGCTGAAAAATTCACCCTTTATAATTACTTAAATAATTATATGTTACTCAAAGGTTGGACTTGATGGTGGTCATTTCCAACTTTAATGCCTCTCTGATTCTGTCCTTCCACAAGTAAATGTGATCTCATCACATCTTCTTCATGTGTAATTCAGATTTTTATCACTATTGTTGTTTTGTAAAGCATCTGCTCCAGTTGTGTGCACACAGGAGCAAGTCCAGCTGCTGAAGACCCCTGGCCAGCCTGGATTTATCCACTTCTTTTGGTGGAATGCCTTAGTTTTGGGACTGGTGCTGAGCAGGAGGAGAAAGCCTCTTGCCTCTTGCCGCAGTCTTTCATAAAGCTGAGGGAAAACAGCCAACCCTGTGCCACTTTCTGGGCTGCAAAGTGAGAACAGGATAATAAAAGACGTCCTGGAAATAGACAATAATGGTAAAATGATGTTTTGACACAGAGGGTTGATGGGAAAAGTTGTACTAAGTAGATGATCAAAGAGGTGCTGGGAAAGTCATCCCTGTCAGCTGATGAGGTTCCTATTCAGCAGATCCCTGACAAAAGTGATGGATTTCAGAGAATAAATCCCTGGCTATCTTGGTTTATCTCCACACTACTCCACTTACTTTCCTTCAGGATCACAGGATCTTTCTTTTTTTGCCTTTTCCCTCTTTTTGAGGGCTGTTTCCATTATGTCGTGCCAGCACAAAAGCCAAAGGCAGCAGATGAAGATAAGAAGTTTTGAGGACACCTGGACAAGGATGTGCTGCAGGGGCAGAGGATGGGCAGCTCAGATCAGGTCACCTACAGCTGCTTCTTGGGAGATGTTGCTGGTCCTCCCAGGGGATGATGGAGACAGACACCCCATTGCTACAAGCACAGGGTCACCCTGCAGTGTCCCTGTGACAAATCCCTCCACACTGGGGTGCCCAACCATCCTCCTCCCCTATCCCAACTCCTTCCCTCTTCTGTTTCCCCTCTCCCCTTCCCAGCACCTGCATCTTTGCCCATCCAGCAGGACCCTGAGAGTGGCACCCCCCCACCACCACCACATCCACCTGCTCAGGCTTTTCTGGGGCACAGATACCCCAGCCTGGTGCCTGAAGAGGTTTTTCCCTCCTCCCAGCTCTTCCTGAGGATCTGCTGGCATGCTGTCGGTGTTGGCACCCGTGCCAGCCCACTGCAGAACAACGCCTCAATGCAAGATTAATGAACAGAGGGGAACATTGTCTGCAATTAAAAATAAAAGGTACAAGATGCTACTGTTGCAGGCAGGAGCACCACCAGCTGCATTGAGATCTATATTATTTAATAATGCACATTAAATTATTACAGACTTTTTTAAGAGCTGACTCTGCTCCACAAACTCTGATGTAAATCTATTGCTGATTCTGGATAATCCTTCCACTCCTTTCTTTTATTCTGCTCTTGCACTTCTGTGCAGTCTCAATGCACTCAGCAAAGCACCAGTTTGTCCCACAGCATCCCCAACATCCTGAGGTTCACCTCTTGTTTCATGGCACTTAGGAAGAGCTCAGAAAACCAAGGGAAAGGCAAAGCCTGAGACAAAAAGGTCACACCAAAGCCAACGGGTCACTGGGGCATCGTGTCAGAAATGAAGTGCCACAAACACCCTGTTCCAGCTCAGCAGACCTGGGGCAATGGGTTTCTCATGGGCTAAACCAAAATAATAGGGAAATACTGTGAATAAACTTGGAAAATATTATGTTTTCTTTCAAAACTGAACATCTCCTAATATTTGTTTACAATTTTTGTATTTTGTTGATTTTTAATCTAAGCAAAATCCGGGTTCATTTTGCAGGGGTTAGTATTATTTTCAAAGCAAATCTCATTAATATTACAAAAATGCTGCTTCAGACCTTAAAATGTAGATGTTGAACCTAATAAACATCAATAGCAAATATTTTGATTCCATGAAAAATGTTCTTGGGGGATTTTATGTTGCTGAAACTCTTCGACAAACGCAACACGAATTCACAAGCACTTTCAGCTGACTCAAACCTGCTTTTTTTTTCTTTTTCCCACCAAATAAAACATTCAGCTGCAATGTTTTTTTCCCCAACTCTAATGTTTGTCCTGTGCCTAAGGGTGAATTTGGCTCCGTGTGAATAACAATGCGGCGCAGACAAGATCAATACATCTCATATTTCATTTTCTTCACTGTCGTGTTCCGGGCGAACCTGGCACACAGCTGGGCCTTCACAATGTATCTTTAATGCTGCTGGAACACGGAGCAAATTGCCTTTTAAATCCTGTTCAGGCCCCAAATTTGATGGTGAGTCCAGAGAATGGTTGGAGTGTGTGGAGGAGGCTGTGAATGTGGGCTCAGTCCCTGCAGGACACTGGAAGCTCTGTCACCCCTTGGCAGGGGCACAGCTCCCTGTGCTCACACGGCATTAACTCCAGCAGCTCCCCTTCTCCTCACAAATTAAGCCAAGGCAGGAATAACAGAGCTGTGTTCTGCTTATTTATCCTCAGGGAGAGCTCAAACAGCTCCCCTGGGAACAGGACACCTGGCTGGGGACACACTCCCACTGCCATGTACTGGGGCTGGCAGAGGGATGAGGGCACTACAGGTGCCCCTGGGCATGACCTGCCCTGATCACAGAATCATTAAGGCTGGAAAAGCCCTCCAAGGTCAAGCCCAACCTTTGAGCAATCCCCCCATGTGCACTAAAGCATAGTGTGAAATGTCACCAATTTTTGCTGCCCCCCAGGAAGGTTTGAGGCTGATGCAGTGCTGGTGGAGAGCGTGAGGAGTTGGTAACACATTGGCCACGACACAAAAATGTTGGGGTTATTAGTGCCTGAAAAGAGAGATCAA
The DNA here is from genome assembly GCA_026770055.1 of Myrmophylax atrothorax. Lineage (NCBI taxonomy): Eukaryota > Metazoa > Chordata > Aves > Passeriformes > Thamnophilidae > Myrmophylax > Myrmophylax atrothorax. Next base: position 428,602 of record JAOXXN010000303.1, read on the forward strand.
TCTGCTGGAGTCAAAATAAATTGCTGGCATGAAATAATTACGGGTTCATTTTGTTGCAGGCCCTACTCCTCATTTGATGACTAATTATCAGCATCTAATAAGAGAAGGTTGACTTTAAATCATGCCAAGGTTACAAGCCCTGCCTTTACGTGGTGCTGAACTGCCCACATGAGAAGGTGCAATAATTTTTATTGCCATGTTTATCTGTTTTTATCCACCCTGAGTAGAAAATACTCTGCTTTAAAAATACACTGTGGCTTCTTTGATTTCCTAAATAGATTTATAATTATCTCCAAATTGAACATGCTCAGCTTCTGTCCAAGTAATTGCCAGGCACTGGCCCTCGCAGGAAGTGCAGATTTTCACTGGGCCCTTTGGATGCAGGAAATGAGGGGGAATGAGATAAATCAGAGCAGGTTTCTGTGGAGCTGTGGGGGGGAGGGCAGACACACAGTCAGGCACTGACAATCCTGGGCTGGGTATTTTTACCTCTGACCTGGCTCTGGGAAAGATTTAGGACTGCACTGAGCAAAGGCTGTGGAGACAAACTGTGACTCCTCAGGGTGTACCTGCATTGGCTTTTCTCTCTCATATAATCTGAAAGCACCACACGGTCCTGATCCAACATCAGGTTTTGCCCTGAGGTGTTGCTTTACCAGCAACCATTAATGAAATCTCTTGCACTTTGCTGAAAACCTCTTTTATACTCATAATGCACAGGAATAAGTTACCTCTTAAAAAACCGTTCCCACAAAGAGGTTTATTAATGATACAAAAAGAAGCAGAGAAAAAAATAACAGAAACTTCTTGTGCATCATCTTAAAATCCAGAGAATTGAATCATTTCTACAATTATGGGTCAGAGTTGTGTCTCTCTGCCTGTCCCACTAAACTGACCTCCTACACCCCAGTGGCAGCCTTGGGCTCTCAGGTGCCAATGATATGCATTCCCTAACACTCCAAAAGCAGCAATCCCTTTCTATCCTGGCACCTGATTCCTTGGAGGAATCTTCATCTGTCTTCAATTCTTGGCTGAAAAATGGCAATTTCCCAGACCTGCACATGCCAAGGAACAGCTGAGCTTTTTGTCAAGATCAAAGGTGGCAGCCTTGGGCTCTGAGGTGCCAGCAGGGGCCTTGTGAGCAACACCGCCTTTCTGAATGACCAAGAATTCTGAATTCTGTCTAAGAATGAATGAAATGAAAAGCAAGAACAGCTCTTTCTCCATGCTCTCCCCACACCTACCTTCGCACCCCGCTCATTCAGAGCTGTGTCTCCCCTCTTCCTCAGTGGCCATCCCAAGTTGCCAAAAATTCATCCTTTTTAGAGCCATAATTTGTGCAAGCCTCCTGTGCTGTCTATGCTGACAGACAGGCCCTTCCAGAGTATAATTCAAAGAACAAAATCAAAGCCTCACCCTCCTGCTGTGACACACCACCCCAAAGAGCCTCTTGCCACTGGCTAGACTGGGAGCAAATGGGATCTGACAGAGACAGTGGTTTGTTAAAGCTGACAGGATAAATCTGAGCCAATTCCTACAGGGTGAGCATATCCCAGAGCTCTCCCAGGATCCAGACCTTGACCCATCACACAAGCTCGTGGGTCACTCAGGATACTGAAATTCTCAGTTCACACCAGCAAAGGGGCAGAAAAAAGTGAAGAGCTGGGGAAGAAATGCCAAAGTTGTTCCCAAGTAATTCCAGACTTGATTGGGAAGGCAAGAGCTGAGCTTCCTGGAAGATATCCCACTCAGAGTCGCAGCCCAGGTTAATCTGATATCTCTGTGCTTTGCTCAACTTCTCCCAAATAATTTATATCTCTTTGCACTCTTAGGTTTAATCCTCCAGTGCAGAAGGCTCCCAGCCAGCTGCTTGCACGGCAGGTTTAGTAATAATTTGTGCAATTTTTATAACAGACAGAAACATTGTTAACTTGTCCTCCAAAGAAACTGAGCAAAATAACTACAAGGTACAATAAAATAGCATAAGTGGGCTTTAATTCTTCAAAATCTGGGGAATTAAAGCTTCTCTGTTGAAATGGCACTCAGTGCTGTTAAATGAAACATAAGGGAAGGTTTTCTGGAGAACCAAAGTAAAGAATCATGTCTACAAGAAATCAGTTGAGTGCTGCAGTGACACCTTTCAGCAGTGACATTTCTGGAGCCAGCAGAGATGGCAACAGCCAATTTGGGGCTTGTTGGAGTTTACGCTTGCTTATTGCCATGGAAGTAGAGCAGATACTGATCTCAGAAATAGGGAGGGCAATTGTTTGAGCCAACAGTGTTTCTTGTCAAGAAAATCATTTACCTCTGGTCGTTTTGCCCCAAACTGCAGAGATAACCCCTCATGGGAGGGCTGGCACCACTGAGGGTGAAATGGGGGATGTGGAGGAGCAGCAGCTGCTCCAGCACAGACCCACTTCAGCATTAATTTAAAGCTCACACTGGACATCTGAGTGCTTTTTATCACAGAATACTTTCAAAGAACAGCATTTTCTGACATAAATGTCTCTGCTAATGACAAACACCAGAGGCAGCTTGTGGCCAAAGAGTAAATGTTTTTCCAAAGCTTAGCAACAGCTCTCAATGTCATCATCCTCCTGGGAAGGTGGTGCTGTACTGTCAGGATTAGGTGAAATTACCTGAGTCCTCTGCAATGTTTTGTAGCTGTGCCTCTTACCTTTCTGTTGGAAGGTCAGATGAGAATTCTGCATCCCTGCTTTTGTTCCTGAAGAGAGGCTGCGATTAAAAGGAAGTGTTAATTATAATTATTCCTTCCTAATAGTACTTTTTGTTGTTGTTATTATTACAGCACTGATGAAAACTCCTGGAATTTTACCCAGTGCAGAGAAAAAAGCTCATTTTGCAGCCCTGAGCAGACTATGGGCCAAATTCTCTTCTCATCTGCTCTGCCACTCCCCTGCAGTGGCTGCCAATGCCACATCTGGATTTCCATGGAAGTGAGTCAGAGCAGGTGCTGGTCCAATGGAGAGAGTTGATCCTGTAACATGAGTCATCCCTGTAAAATGCTATTTTTATGAAGCCATTCTGCATGTGCACCAAACATCTTGTTAGCAGAGAGCAGCACAAACCAGCCTTGTCCTGAGTGGGTTCTCCTCCACGTCCCTTGGCAGAGGTGGGACAGGCAGAGCTATTACAGGCCATGAGTAGGCTCAAGCAAACATCATTCAGCCCACATTTTCAAGCTTTTTCTTCTATTTATGAGGTCAAGAAATGAGATTTAAGTGAAAGCTGGGACTCTAAGCTCCCTCTGTGCTCTCAGTTTCCTGGGTTTTTTGGAATTCTGGGAGACTGGTGCTTGGTGCCTCTACACATCTCTACCATGGGTGCATCAATGGTCTCTGCGTTGTTCTGAGCCTTCAGAAGGTGAGCAGCACTGTATTTCTGATGTCATTGCTGCTGCTTTGGCTGCCAATGGTGACACAAGTGATTATCAGCTGCTCTGTTGTTCCTTGGAATCCTCTGGACACAATCCTGTGCCATGTGCTCTATGATGACCCTGCATGAGCTTGGACCAGATGACCCACTGTGGCCCCTTCCAACCTGAGCCACCCTGTGACTTTTGTATCATTTATCTGCTCTCCAAGCTGCACACAAATGGTTTTCCAGATTTAATGTGATGTTCCCAGAGGATGATCCCAGACCTGGCCCAGTCCCTTGTGCAGTCAGGGGCTCAGATAAATGATACATACATTGGTTTAGACAACATTCCAGCACTAATTAAAACCTAAAGTACTGTCTCTTTTGTTATTTAGAATTGTAAATGTTTTCCCTCCCAGCAGTTTGTTTTTCCAGACCTGGTTCTCCTGCAGGATCCCCCAGGCTGGAGACAAGAAAAGCACCTCCATAGTGTGCAAAGCCTTGGCCTCACTCTGAACCACCAGGAATTTTCAGTGGATATTGCCCATGGCTCCATTTACACTAGATTAATTAGCAAATAATCACAGCCACTCTCTCCTCACTGCTGTCCTCATGCTAAGGAAGGGCTGTAGCTGATTCCATTCAGTGCCTGAAGAGCCCTAGAGCAGAAAAGCTCCACATCAGCAGCAGGTCCCAATGCCACGTGACAACTTCTGTTATCAGCTGGGTCTGAAATCCCCATTTTAGGAGGGGTTGGGCTCCTGCAGACTCAGCCCCTGGCTACAGCCCAGTGAAGCACTCAGTGCCTCTTTACTCCATGCACATTAGCAGCCTCTGGACTTGCTGGGCCTTTAGGATTTTAATTTTAAACATAGGCTTAACAAGTTCAGAATGCTCCAAAGAGGCAGCACCTGGCAGGGTTGGCTCTGCCTGCCCCAGGGCACAGCCCTGCTCTGTGTCCCCATGGACTACATCACCCCCAGCCATTCCCACAAAATCAGCCCCCAGCAGGGACTCCTGAAAATAAGCAATCACAGGAACTCAGCCAGCAGATTGACCCATACCTTTCCCTGCATGTTTGAGTGCTTTAGATGATTTATCTGCTCAGAAAAGGATTATTTTTGAGCCTCCCTTTGCCAAAAAACGTAAGCTTTATCAAATGGAAATCAGAATCTCTTCTTTGGATCAGCAGCCTGGATCATGGCTCAGGTGAAAAGGAGGTCACAGAAAATGCAAACCTTTCCTGAATATTTGCCTTGCTTTTCATTAAGCTTTACACCTGAGGGGCTGATCCTGAACCTGCCTGTTGCCAGCCTCTTATACAGCCAGGGAATAAGGTACAGTCTTGTTTGGATCGTTAAGATACAGATTATATATTAATTCCTTTCTTTCTGCTGGTTTTTGTAAAAGCAATAACCCAACCATCAGACCCAAATTCCTAGTCATGTGTGGCGCCCCTCACCCAGGAGAGTTAACCCTGTTCCTCGTCTTCCTCATGCACATGAAGGTTGTATCTCAACAAGCAAAATGCAGGCAAAAGGTTCTTCAACACTTTGAAAATGAGAAAAAGAGGAATTTTATTTGCCTCCATTTCTGCCATCAGCAGAAAGAAAGAGCTGCTTCCCCTGATCTGAGAAACTGGGCAATGTCTGCAAACACAGAGTTCTCCAAACAAGAAGTGGCACAAAATTGAGCTGTTTCATCAATACCAAAGCCATCCTTGGGATTGAACTCCATTCAAATGCTATTACATGGATTTATTGTTTGCCATTCAAACATTTGCTGTGTTCCCATTTAAGCTGGTTGCATTATGTCCTGCTGCATCACTCCAGATCCTGCTACTTTTTGCACGTTATTCCTCGTACACAGGGTTAGAACTTACATTATCTGAGCACTCAGCTACGATAAAGGTTATCTTATCTAATTTAAAAGAGGAGCCAGTGTTACTCATTCCTGGGTGAACAATATGATTTTTCATTCCAGAAGTCCTCCTGGGCACGAACATGAGAACAGTGGGTTTTTTTTTTCTCACCTAATACAAAATCATGAATTACTAAGCAGCTTGACCCTGCATTTTGCAAAACCAGATTTAACAAGATGTGCCAATATGGCTTGATGAACCTCCCCCCTCCCTGTAATAGAAGTAAAATGGTTCAACCCCAATAAATTTGCATATTTGGGATGATCCCTTCCAGCTCAGAATATTCTCTGTGCTCTGTGTGTTTGCACAGGCCCTGAGAGCATCGGGGTGTAGGTGCACACACATATAACAGAGATTTAGCAAGGACTGTTTAGCAGAGGGGAGAAAGGAGACTTGCACTTAAGAGTGGATGTGGATCAATAATTCCAGAGCAAAAGTGTGTGGGTCTATGAATGTGGTGAGAAATGGGAATTTTCAGCTGGGAAAGCCTGTTTTGTTTTTTCAGCATTTCCTGCTCCTTTTAGTGTTGCTTTATGCCGTTTGAGATGTCTTACCCCTGGGAGAACTATCAGTGAAATCTTTTTACTTTTCCTAACAGGAACTCTTTAATTCTTAATTTTTTAGCTCTTTGGCTATGAAATGCTCATCCTTTCTTGCTCCTCTCTCCTGCCAGCTGAGGTTTCGGTAGCTCAGAGGTGCCTCCTCTGCTGCTGATGGGTGCAGGATGCCTATGGCTGGTGCAGGATGCCCATGGCTGGTGCAGGATGCCCATGGGCACTGCAAGATGCCCATTGCTGATGAAGGATGCCCACAGGAAGCTGCAGGATGGCAATGAGCAGTGCAGGATGCCCACAGGATTTGCAGGATGCCCATGGCTGATGAAGGATGCCCACAGGCAGTGCAGGATGCCCACAGGATTTGCAGGATGCCCATGGCTGATGAAGGATGCCCACAGGCAGTCAGGATGCTCATGGCTGGTGCAAGATGCTCATGACCAGCACAGGCTTGAACTTTGCTGGATGGGGCAGCAGTGGCAGGAAGGGCCAACAATGTGCCCAGTGTGTTCCCAGCCTCTCTGATGGCTCCAGTCCTGCCAGTCCCTCCAGCTGGCTGCTGGCAAAACAGCTTCTCTTGAACCAGGGATATTGTAGAAATATCTTGACCACTTTAAGCTATTTTAAGAATATGGGGGGGCAATTCCGAGTTCCTGGCACAGCTCCCCAGAGCTGTAACCTTGCTGGCTAAACCCAAGGTTGCAGCATGTAAGCACCAAGAGTCCATTCAGCATTGCTGGAAGCTGTTTCCTGTTCCTCTTTTCCTCCTGCTGATTTATATTATTGCAGAGGAACGAAGTGTTAAAAGTAAATCAATAAGCTGTGGCTGTGGCTGGCAGTGGGGTTGGGTCACGGGGCAGTGTGACAAGCAGCCTTGTATTAACATCTATCCCTGCAAACCCTGGGATATCCAGATCCAGGTGCTGTGAGGGACACTCAGTGCTCCCTCCCTTTCATCCCAAGCCCTCCCAGCCATGGCCATGTGTGTGCTGTGCTCCAGGCACCAGTGGAGACAGCAGAAAGAGCTGAAGGCATCTGGAATGGAGCTTCCAAAAATAGCTCGTTGACATTAACGGGCCAGATCAAAGCAAAAAAGGGTGGAAAGCAGCCCAGATGGAAGAATGAATAACAGGTAGAGAGAAACCATGGCAGGTGGAGACGGGGGAGAGGGGTAGGCAGGAAGGACCCCATGGAGCATGGGGGATCAAACCCTGGGGAGGGAAACACGAGGAGGGGATGAGAGATGAGGGATGAGGACGGGAGAAACATCTTCTCCAGGAACCTGTGGTGTGTCTGCTGCTGCCACTCACCTGCAGCTTTCCAAGGGTGTGGACAGAGGCATTTGGCAAAAGTTAGTCAATAATTTCTCAGAGTCCATTAACTCAGGGTTAAAGGGCTGCTCTATCCCAGCTCTGGGCAGTGCCAGGAGCCCATCACCAGCATGGAGGGGTTGCCTTTCACCTTTGGAATCATCCAGGACTCCTTTATCCACTTTCTCTCCTCATCCCACCAGAAAGATGATCCACAGTGCTCGATGCCATGTGTTCAGTGAGGGTGTTGGGATCCCAGGGGCTGTGGAATATTTATAGGAAATTATACAGCTGGTTGACAATTTGCTGTTGTTTTCCCCCTCAAGAAATTCTTGTCCTTTTGAAACCCCAAGCAAAACAGTTTAAATAGATCAAGACTTGCTTCCACCACAGCCTGTGGTGTGACTTTCCCCAAAAATAGAGGACATTCTTTCAAAATACATTACACTGTGTCATTTGTTCAGATCCCTCCCCATTGACAGGCGGCAGCACAGACAGATCATCCTCCTGCTCCCTCCTGGGCCCATCAATCTGTGCTGAACATGATGGCTTTGACCTTCACCTGGCAAAGCTCCCTGGGCACTGTCTGCAGGGCTCCCAGATGCCTCTGAGGAAGGCAAATGCCATCTTTGAATGGAACAGCTTGCCCAGAGAAGCTGTGGCTGCCTTATCCCTGGAAGTGTGGAAGGGACACCTCCCACCAGCCCAAGTTGCTCCAAGCCCTGTCCAGCCTGGCCTTGGACACTCCCAGGGATGGGGCAGCCACAGTTTCTCTGGGCACCTGTGCCAGGGCCTCCCCACTCTCACAGGGAAGAATTCCTTTCCAATATCCCATCCAATTCTGCCCTCTGTCAGTGGGAAGCCATTCCCTCTTGTCCTGTCCCTCTGTCCCTTGTCCAAAGACCCTCTCCAGCTCTCCTGGTGCCCCTTTAGACACTGGAAGGGGCTCTCAGGTCTCATTGGAGCTTCTCTTCTCCAGGCTGAAAACCCACAGCTCTCCCAGCCTGGCTCCAGACCAGAGGAGCTCCAGCCCTTGGAGCATCTCTGTGGCCTCCTCTGGATTCAGTCCAACATGTCCACATCAAATATTCAAGTCACCTTGTCTCTTTGGGCAGCGGAAATGTGCACATGCCCATGTGTGTCAACCTGTGCAGAGGCAGGGAGAGCAGTCTGACCTCATCCATCCACATGGCATCAGCTTTTGGGGTTGTTTCACAGCTCACTGGGACAGGCATTCACCTCATAAGGCTCAACAAGTCTTGGAAATATAAAGACAAAGCTCCCTCTTTCCTCCAGCAAGATGTTACTGCTATTTAAGGTCTATTATCCTCCCTCTGCTCACACATTGCTACCATTAGTGTTATAAATGGGCTGGGTACACAGAGGAGAGAAGAGACCCCCAGGGTAGCAATTACTAGAACTGAATTGTCTGATGCAAAAGGCAGCATTACCCCACTGTAATTTGATCATAAAATAAATTGCATTGCCCATAAACTTGCTGAATGCTGGAGTTTCCCCCCCAGTTGTTTCCATGCATTTGGAGCCAGAGGGACGGCAGGGAAATAGCCCAGCTCTGGCCACCACCACTTCCAGACTCCAAGGAAAACTGTCACAGAACATGAACAAATGAATATTCATAATGAGATTAAACTCATCTTTGACACGGTGCCAATGCTAATCTTCCCCAAACAGCCCTGGATGGGAACTGTGTGGAAAAATGTGCCTATGCTCTTGAGCAGCCACTCTTGGGTCTCTTGCTTTATCCGCTCTGTGTCTGGAGGGCTCCTCTGGCCAGGGAAACACCACTTTGGGTCACAGGACTGCTTCCAGGCAGGTAAAGAACAAGCAGAAGCAGCTCCCCATAAGGTGATTCTGTTATAACCCCAACGGGTTTTCTTTTATAACCTCAATGGGTCACTGATTGCTTGGGGAACCTGCAGGGAAAAAGCAATAAATGCTGTTTAGGCAGGACCCTCTGAAAATGAACCAGCACCCTGTTTGATGCTGGGAGCCATTGTTCTATTTTAGATTAATCTAAAACTCCAACTATTTGGAGTTGTCAGAAATTCCCAGGGTTTAAAACAAACCTGCAGCCCAGCCAGAAAGAGGGGTGGGTGCTGTGCTGAGCTCTGCCTTTATCACTTCTTGGGACTGTGTGCTTTTCTTTCACTTTTATTGCTATGATTTGCTACAGATACTATCTGGGAGAATGCTAATTGCATCTTTAGGTCACTGCTAGGTGGTGATCAGATAGCAGGGTGACAAATAGTGGGGACTGGAGCAGAAGAGCTGCTGTAAACAGCAGGGTTTGTGGTGCGAGGCTGGGCATGCTGGATCGTCTGTCTCTGGCATCTCTCACAATTTTTGCTGTGCTTTCTGTGAGAACCCAAAGTAGCAACAGGAGATTCTTGTGAAAAAGGGAAAACATACCCCAGGCTCCTGGGGACGAGGTTGTGAGTTGCTACCCCCATCTCCCTCCTGTCCATGCACTGGGAATTGAAATGAGGAGAGGAGAGAAGAGAGAGGAGAGAGAAGAGGGAGAGGAGAGGCAGAATGGAACAGAATGATGTCACCTGGAAGTGACCTGCAATAGAGGCAGCCCTGCTGGTCTCTTCCAGACTCTCCCAGCACCTTTGGGTGCTGTGAAGATCCCCCATTGTCACCCTCATCTCCTGCATCTCTTTCTCTGGTTCCTTTGTCATCTCTATTTGACATCCAGTTCCCATTGTGGGAGCTGCAGGTTTCCATTTAGGGCCCCACGATCTGTCGAAGCCCAAGGACGTCTGGATGATGGTGATTAAAAACCCAAGGCAGGAGCTGCAGCAACAGCAGGGATGAGGATCTGCTCTGTGAGGTTGACCACGTTACAACCCCATTTCTGGGAAGAAATATGAAAAATGGCATAATGCAGCAGCAGAGAGAAAATCACAGTCCATGGAGAGATGTAAAATTGAGACCTTGATCTCGATCCCACTTGATGGTAAGATGTTTAACTAGAAGCAGTCATTGTTGGGGAAGCTTTGCTGCAAGCCATGAAACAGGAGGGTCAAGAGCTTGCCAGGAAAAGACATCATGGTGCATGAATAAATAAACCTGAGAGAGGAGGAGAGATGTAAAGGCTCTGAAATCTCACCAGCAGCGATCACAGGGCGTCAGTGCTGTGTGTTTGATCTGCTGCTGCAATCCCAGAATGGGAACGGCCGACAAATTGAGGAGTATGGATTTGCCTAAAAAAACCAAGTCAGGCACTTGAGAAGATCAGACATTTTAATTACAAGTGACTGTGGTATCCAGAGCTGCATTTTGGAGAGGGGGTGGAACTATGGGCTGAGATTTTGTTGTACAGTATATAAGTTTTACCCCCCAAAATGCCCCTGTGACAGGGGTCTGATATCACAGAATCCTTCAGGTCAGAGAAGATGTCCAAGATCATCCAGACCAACATTCCCAACTTGAATGTTAATATTAGGAAAACCATTCTGCTCCTCTCTGATGCAGCCACAGTCCAAACAGGGGCCTGATTTACCTCCTGGGGCCCCTCTTAGTGGTGTCAGGGCTGGGAGAGTAGAGGGAATGGGTCAGAAAGACTGTCCACTGCAGTGAGGAACATTCAACTGACAAAGTGTATAAAGGGGAGAGAGGTTAATTTTTGAAGAGGATGTTCTGAAACCTTCCCATCAATTCTACTTCTTCCTCTGGCTCATCCCACTCTCCTTCCTGGTCCTGACTGCTCCTCCCAGGCTGGCAGAAAGGAGAGAGCTTGGGCAGGCAGCAGAATGGCTTATTTCCATAAGAACTGCAATAAACTCTTATGTTTAATATTAAAATCTATTTCAAATGCAGGAATGAAGGGACTTTAGAAGGACTCTGGGTACAATCAAATAGTTGCTATGAAGATCAGGCTTTTTTCTTCTTTCTAAACATTCCAAGAGAGGGACCAGAGGAGGATGTGGCAGGAGTCAAGTTCAGTGACATCCCGAGGTGCAAACCCCTGGGCTCCAGCAGCACTTTCTCTCCCCACAACTACCCCTTTCCATGAGAGATATTCAATATCACACAATATTTGATTTTCTGGATTGTTATCTAAAAAGCAGCTCATTTTGGAGACATGCAAGGACAAACATTGTGTTTAATCACAGAATCATGGAATTATTTGGGTTGGGAGGGATCTTAAAGCTCATCTCATCCCACCCCCTGCCATGGGCAGGGACACCTTCCCCCAGCACAGGTTGCTCCAAGCCCTGTCCAACCTGGCCTTGGACATCCCCAGGGATGGGGCAGCCACAGCTTCTCTGGGCATCCTGTGCCAGGGCCTGCCCGCCCTCACATTCTTCTTAATATCCCTGGGAGTGTCCAAGGCCAGGTTGGACAGGGCTTGGAGCAACCTGGACTGGTGGAAGGTGGCCCTGCCCATGGCAGGGGGTGGAAATGAGATTTAAGGCCCCTTCCCACCCAAACCATTCTATGATTTTATACACATATGTGTGTATATATATATATCCTTAATAACCTGGGGAATAACAACATCAAGGAGAAGCTGCTGTATTTCACTCCCAGCATCAACAGGATGCCTCATTTTTTTCAGTGTCTTTTGGCCCCAAAAAGTGGTGCCTTTCCCCTCAGCATTCCCATCCTTTCTGCTGGGCTGGAGGAAATGCAACACAATATTTTGCTGCAGGTTCCAGTAGCAGTGACAGGATAATAACCAGGGGCAGCTGAGCTTGGCAGTGCTGGCGGCAGGAGTTTGCCCTGTCTGTAAAGCAGCTGAGAAACAGGTTCCAAGGAGTAATTAGCACTGCCCAGAGCTGTGTACAACTCTGCACAAGAAAAGAGTGGCCATGCTGCAGTGTTATTACCTCCTGGTCCTTCGTGCCAATTTTCTGATTAATAACATCCCAGGCCACTTGATGCACTATTGATTCTGAATTCAATAAAAAGAACTGGCAGCTTCTGGTGAGACCACATCATTTTTCCTCAAAAAGTGCATGGCAGCAGAAGGTTTTCAGGAGGGTAAGGTTGGGAGGAATGCCCTGGAGAGCTGCTGTCCTCCTCTGGGAGGACACATCTACTCAGCAATGGTAGGGTGCCCTGCTGTCCCAGGGACAGGAGAGTGGTGTCCCTTGGCATTCGGTGGCAGAGCCCTCTGTTTGCTCAGGTGCTGCTCAGGAGGAGAGGGAGAGCATTTCTTAGGCCCCCATGCTGTTATGAAGACATCAAAACCTCAAGCACAAGGGTTTTGCTGGGAACAGAGCTCGGTGCTATGGACTTTTTTGCCATTAAGCAGATCACTTGTCTCCTGAGTTGCTGAATGCAGGATGAGAAGAACAAGGTGTAGTTTTATTTTCCAGAGAACTTGGCTTTTGAAGTGTCAAAATTGTTCCCAGAAAGACAGTTTGTTGGTGGTTCAAAACACACCTGTAAATCTAACACTAAAAAAGAAAAAGTGCCTGCTGGTTTCCTTCATCCCAGTTGGTGGAGAGGAGAGGGGAGAGATCTAAGAGAGGCCAAAGCACTTTGGTGCGTTGTAGAAATCATAGAATCACAGAACTTTTGGGGTTGAAAAAGACCTTTAACATCATCAAGACCAACCGTTAACCCACCACTGTCACAGTCACCCCTAAACCACCTCCCCAAGTGCTGCATTTACATGTCATCCTAAACCCCTCCAGGGATGGTGACACCACCACTGTCCTGGGCAGCTGTGCCAGGGCTGAACAACCCCTTCAGTGAAAGAATTCCTCCTGATGTCCAACCTGAAGCTCCCCTGGCAAAACTTGAGGCTGTTTCCTCTCCTTCTGTCCCTTGTTCCCCTGGGAGCAGAGCCCAACCCTTCCCTGGCTCCTCTCTCTTGTTGTAGAGAGTGAGAAGGTCCCCCCTGAGACTCATTTTCTCCAGGCTGAGCCCCCCCAGCTCCCTCAGCCCCTCCTGGTGCTCCAGCCCCTTCCCAGCTCCATTGCCCTTCTCTGGGAAGAGAAGCCCAACCAATAAACAAAAGCTGTTCAGACCCATTAACAACCCAGGAGAGAAAGGCAAATATACACCAGCAAGCAGAAGGCGGCTCAGAAAGTGTAGAGAAGCCAAGAAATATTGAGCTTTGATCCAGAGAGAGTATTTCAACAAACACTGAATGCTTTGCAAATATTCTGTGCTTTCAAGAGCCAAAACACATGGCAGGGGAGGAGTAATGATGCCCAGTGCTCCTGGGTGGGCAGCAGGGCAGGGTTTGGGCACGTATCTTCTGGCTCTTTGGCACTGGGAAAAGCATCCTTCAGCTACAGCAGGTTTTCCACAGGAGCTGCCACCGGTGCCACCCCTGAGCTGGGAACGAGGCAGCTCCTCCTCAAAGCTGCATCTGTGCAATGTGTTTCTGACCAGGGGGCATAGAAAGAGTTTTGTTTCTTATAATGATGCAGGAAACAGAAAAGTGAGGGGTTTTCCCACTTTTTTGGCAGGGAGTTGCCTTTCCTCAGGGCTGGATTTTCAGGGGTTACTGTGAGGAGGCAGAGAGATGAGATGGGTGTGAGTGCTCAGCTCCAGCAGACCCTGGGTGGGACATGACCTGGAATCCAGACATTCCCATTTTCTTGTTTTAGACTTGTTCAAAGCCACAGACTCAGCATGACTTGCCTGTTTTGCTGGGGCAGCTTCACCCAGGTCTCCCACAAACTGTGGGCAGGGTCTGGGCAGGGCCAGGTGAGCTCAGCTTGGGGGACTTTATCCCACCACGTCCTTCACCGAGTGCCATCAATGAGACAGGGAGCCCCAGGACTGAGGCCCTGGAGTGTGCATATACAAATGTGATGATCTGAGATGTAAAAAACACCAACAAACAAACAAGCAGGAAAAGGAGCACATGGTAGTTGGAACAGTGGCCTCTGCAGGGGGAGCATTTGCCACAGTCACAGTCCTGAACACCCTCTAATAAAAGAGAATAAAAGAGGTTATCTATCTGCTCTATTGAGACCTTCAAATTTTCATCTTAATGGGACATGGTGCTTGACAGATTGAGCTCCACTGAGCAGCTCATTGGAAATTCAAATGCAGGCTCTGGGGCTTGTTGGAGCCACCAAGCGTGTTTTCTCGCCGCGTTTGCCGGAGTGATGACTGTGCGGTTTGGCAGCAGCCTCCGATCCCCGCAGCCTCTCACACTCCTCTGCCTCCCACCCAGCCAGGGGCAGGAGCTGTGTGGATTGGAGGAGGGGGCATGCAAAGCTGGGGGATGGCAGGAATGATGGGAGGATGATGGACATCCTCGGGTG
>JAOXXN010000303.1:490076-504120 GCA_026770055.1 Myrmophylax atrothorax
TCCAGGGATGGGGCAGCCACAGCTTCTCTGGGCAACCTGTGCCAGGGCCTGCCCACCCTCACAGGGAAGGATTTCTTTCCAATAGCCAATCTGAACCCGCTCTGTGTCACTTTGAAGCCAATCTCCCTTGTCCTGTCACTCCAGGTCCTTGTAAATAGTCTCTCTCCATCTTTCTTGCAGGCTCCCTTCAGGTACTGGCAGGCCAAAATTAGGTCACCCTGAAGCTTTCTCCTCTCCAGGCTGAACAATCCCAATTCTTTGTCTTAGCTGTGCCAGGGCGAACTGAAAGCATCGAGCTGGATGAGACCCTTCAGACTCACCAAAATAACCACCTGGTCTTGAAAGACTCTTTTTAAAAAGGCAACACTAAATATTGAAGTGGAAGGTGAGATGCTATCCAAAACCTTGGGAGTTTATCCCCAGCATATGAGCATTGTGACAGACAAACTTTGTCTTTATTACAGACTTGTCAAAGAGTTGCAAAAAAGGATGGAAATAGGAGCTAAAAGTGATGTACTAAATCACAGGAGGGTTAATGGCTTTAATGACTTAGCCAAGGACTCACACAACAGTAATTTGGGAAACCTGGTGTCCCAACCCAGTTCTCCAGTCATAAGATCATCCTTCCTACTTTGCTTCACCGAGCACAGACAGATTAATGGAAGACACATCTCCCCCCACACACACCCTGAGAGCTCCTGCAGACCTGACAGCTCCAGCAAGAGCCTCATTCCCAGGGTCTGAGGGAGTGCACTTGTAGGAAATGGAAAGCATATTTTAGGACCAAGGTTAATGCCAACAGCCCAGTTTGCCAGGTCTGCTGGGTGAGGAGGAGTTGGAGTCGTTCCTCATTTGCCAAACAGCCTCTCCATTCCCCCACCCTTGTCAAAGTCATGGAGGTGTTCATTCATTCTCTCTCCAGACTCCTCTTGCTTTCCTGTCCTCCAAACATCCTTGACCATGGAGCTTGTTGTCAGAGAGGAATCTAAAACATCCCCTTGGTTTACCTTGTTCAGCACATTCTCAGTGACTGGGTCTGCCATAAATAACCAAAGTGCTAAAGGTGCACATGGACAACCTGAGAGAGGAGACACATAGAGAAACAACCAGTCCTGGGTGAAGCTGAGGCACAGCTGCTCTCACTCCTATTCAATCACAGCAATTTCACCTCTCTGGGAAGAAGGGAAAAAGCTTCAAGCATGAGATTATTACATTTTGTACATTACACCCTGATAGAAGCTAAAAATAGGCTCTGACGGTTGCTAAGTGCGTTTCAAATGGCTTTCCTTAGAGGTAAAAATGGGATTTTATTTGAAAAAGCAGAAGGTGGGATTTATAGCATCTTGGGAAAGAGCTGAGCAGAAAATCTCCAGTTGTCAGAATGGAAGGAGCAGGGAGTTTGCTATTTCTTTTCTTCTCGGGAGAGAAGGCAAGAGGTGTTTACTGAGAGACACTCTGGCACTTCTCAGCCCCTTCCTTTACACAAACCCAGTGTTCCTACAGGTCCTACCACACCATGGGGCACATCTTGAGGAACAGAACAAAAATACCTGTACAGCCTCCAGGAATTTCACTTAGGAAAGTGAAAGGGAAGCAGAGAGCCCCACATGAGCTGATTTCACTTCTTCACAGGGATAGTCCTTGGCTCTGGGACAAGAAAACCTTCAACCTAAGCCCAGTAATCATGGTGGGAGCTCAGGTGAGGCTGAACCCTCTGCTCCACTGCCAGGAAACCTTCAACACCCCAAGGTGTGAACAGCTCTGAGGCTTCCACACAGACTAACTCCACTTTGGAATCGCTTTCTGATCAACCACTTGGCATCACAAGAGGGGCACATGGAAAACAAACTCATTGAACTGGGACAGCTTGCGAAAGGTGAAGCCTCCATGCCTTTCTTCAGGGGTCTGAAATACTCAAGTGTTTCAGAACACTGCCATTCTCATTAAGAGCACTGTGGTTATCATTCCATAATTAAGAAAATGAACTGTTATTATAAAGATTAAGAGTCGTAATTGAACAACATCTGATGTCAGAACAATTTTTGAGACACACTCCAGGTATTAGGAGAGCATTTCCTGCAGAAGGCACTTGTTAACAAACATACTTGGAGGAAAATAGCCTCGAGATAATTAGGATTATGGCTATTCAAATAGCATGAACACACTCCTCAAAATGTTCAGGTGCTGTTTAAGCTCATGTAGGAACAGTCACGAGCAGACAGGGGGAGGTGAGGTGGGGAAGGACAGGAACCAGGAGCTCGAGCATCCCAGGCACACTTTGGAGCATCAGCTTTCTCTGAGACCTCACAGCTCTCCAGAAATGACAATTACTATCCAAGGGGGACATTAAAATGAGGAGAAAAGTCAAATAATGGTTTAAAGAAGACAGGTGTTAATGCATTGGTGTGGAAGCACATATATTGAAAGGGAAAAAAAGATTAGGAACCTCATTTATTTCCTTGAATAACTTTTTCATTATAAACTCACTGTGTCTTTATCAAGACGACATGAAAAAAAATCATTATCCTGGCTGAGACAGAAAGGCTATTTTTTAACAATTCTGTACAGGGAGATAAACTTAGACCCATTCTTTGCATGCACTGTCAGACCACAGATCTGATTGTATCATGATAGATCAGTGTCCTGGACTGACTCAAACACTCAGTTTGCTTTCTCTGTTCCACCTTTCAAACTGTGTCTGTTGGTGGAGTGTTGATACTCAGAGTGGCACTTGTGGCTAAGAGGGAACTATTTTATATGTTGTCAGAATTTTATAGAAAAACAATGTACATGTGGGGTAGTTTGGGCATTGAGTAGAACAGTTCCCTTTTCAGTGCCCAACATGCTCAGTGTGAGTTCAGCTCAATCCCCTCCCGCTGGATCCATAACACAATGGGAGAAGATAAAGAAAAATCTACTGCAACAAAATGAATTTGCCTCTAAATCTTCCGTTATCACATCAGGTTTATAAAAGCCAAGCAGGCAATTAAACCCAACTGAATATCTCACAAACAAAATCACCCACAGGTTCAGAATCTGCATTAAAATGACAAAACCCAGGAAATGATGAACTTCTGGCTGACAATTTATCCCAACCATCTCTGCACAAAGGCCTCGGAATGTTGTTAATGACCCACTTTGTCTGCAACTTCCTTAACTTTAACACACTTTTCCTCTTTTACTGTAGAATTTGGGACAGTTTTTATCAAGTACTTGATAAGTCTTAGTGGTGATGAAGGTTATAATGTTTAACATTAGGCTGGTGTGCTGGTTAATAACCTGCTGACAGGTCCTTCTCCACTGTGCTCAAAAGACACAATGAAAACCTCATTACAGCAAAGCCCAGGTAGCTGGAGAAATGTCTGCTTTTATTTATTTTTTTTTATTTAAAATGAAAAGCACTGTTCCTTTTCACTCCTGACAGAATCTCCCATTTCCTATGCAAGTCAGCCTATGATAAAATAGCAGAATATTCACCAGTGTCAAAGAGAGAGTTTCAGCAATAAGCTTCAGTGCAATGTGAAATATTGTAACAATTACTCCTCGTGATCAGGATGTTAATCTTCCTTTTTCAAATAAAATCCGAGGTTATCAGTAGGATCTTGCTAGAGCTTCTCCAAAAATTCCTATTTTGTATTTTCCTGGGTTCACTATGATCAAAAATCAGTGCTGTAATTTAACTCAGAGCCTCCCATTTTCACTCTGTGCAGCTTTTTTACTGAACAAAATCTGAATTTGTGAGTGTTTAAAGATACTCTCAGTAACATACATATGTATGTGCATTTGTGACTGCATGAATTTATCCATGCTTGCATATAGAATGGTTTGGGTTGGAGGGGACCTTAAAACCCATCTCATTCCACATCCTGCCATGGGCAGGGACACCTTCCATTGGACCCTATGGATGAACTTCATCTAAAAATATGGAAAACACCCCCAGCTCTAGTTACTTACACTGCAGATACATGAGAGACAATGAAAAGCCTCCTGAGGATGCCCAAAGCAGTAAGAAAACTCAAAATGTTTAAAACATGTCCAGAAATAAGAGAACATTTTTGCTGATAACACCCTGTGTATCTGGATTTAAGAGTCTGAATAATGTGATGAATTATTAACACGGATGTAAATGTAATCAAATCTCATGACTCAAGTGTACAGGGATCACCACAGGCAAATAAATAATGAAATGTTTCATTTTCCCTGCTCTCAAGTACCCACTCTGCTGATGGCAGAGTGGATCAGGTGGGACAGGCACGAGATGTTTCTGCCACAGGGCAAGGTGGGATATGAAGAAACATAAGGAGAAACCCGTGTGGTTTTCCACACTAAAAACATTTTTCAGTCCTGTGCAGAGGAAGGAAAACAATAGGGTGTCATCAGCCCTTGGACCCACCCTACTACACACATCACATCTCACCATCCCCTTCAGAATGTGATGAGCTGATTTGTGTTCCCTCATCTCCCCCTGATAACAACCTGCCCTGACTTTATGCCATTAACTCCTTTCAACGGCTACAAAACCCCCCTCGCCAAAGATTTGATTTCTGGAGCCTTTTGCAACCCCTTTTACTCCACTTCAAATGTTTTGGTGCAGAAATAGCACCAAGGAGCTAAATAGAACTTGTTACTCATAATAACCCTTTAATCTTATAAACAACATTCAGCAGATCCCGATCTCGGCAGCACTGGAAGATTAATGTCCAGGGAAAATGATGCTGGGGGAGCAGCTCTGTGGAGCACAGCACATTCCTCAAGGTGACATGACCCCACAGGAACACTTGTCAGTGCATGCTGTGCATATTGAGAGCTAGAGAGACACCCTGGGCACAGAAACACTGCTCGGTGCAGCAAAGGCAAGGAAAGCTGTGCTTATGGAAAAACCATGGGGGTGTTTTTCCCTGAACTCTGAGCACTGCCAGACATGGGTGACTGTGGTGCATTGTGGGGCTACAGAGGACTCATGTCATGGTCCTGACCCCAAAAACATTTATTCATGTGTTCTGTTTTGTATCAGAGTGCTGGGTCTGTCCTCGTCACTCAGACAATGGATGGGGGAAGGAGGGAGTTGGAGGAAACCCAAGAGATTTCACATCTCTCAGTAAATCCCTACATGAAGCAGCAACATCCATCCAGCTCCTGTGTCTTTCTCCATCCTGTCAGCAGTTTGTGGTGCTTGCCAGGCATGGGAGGGAACAAGCCCAGAGCAGCTGAGCTTCCCCCAGCCCCCCCAGTCCAGAGTTAACTGGTGACCATTCCTGGCCACAGGAAGCACCAGGCAAGGAGTGGGAAGCAGAGACTCGACTCCCAGCCCTCACACAGGGCACTGGTGTGTTTTTCTGTACCCCCCTCCAAGCAGAAGCTTTCTCAGCCATATGATGCTGATCAGAGCCAGCATTTTCTCACCTCAGACAGGGACTATGAGACTAATGTGACTAATGTCTGCAAAGAGCTTTGAGGCAGCTGGATGGGAGTGCTGGCATTATGATTAATTCCATAGACTCATGTGGATTATAATAAGCATGAAACTAAACCATAGCACAGAGGACATATGATATTATACTGCAGTTATCTTGGTGGGGTGTGAGCCTTACAGCTCATAAGCAGCCAGACAGGGCTACATTTCACCTGTCTGGGACACTCAGCAGCTCTTCCATGGGAAGTCTATTAACAGGAGCTAATAGGAAATATAAGAGAAGCCAAAAGTGCAACTCCCTACAAAGCCTGACCAGGGCAAGAGTCCAAACCACATTAGGGGGACTGTAGCAGCATTCACAGGGAAATAACTCCTCATGCTGGGATGGGAAGTGTCCCACAAGTGAGAAACCCTCCCCAGCTCACCTGTGCTCTGCTGGGTTCAGGCTCCTGCTCCCGTGGCCAGGAGGGTTCAGGCTCCTGCTGCCAGGCTGCTGGCAGGGGCCAAGTGGGAATTCTTCCTACCCTAAGCCCACGTTTCTGCTGGGACAACCTCTGTGTCTCCCAGCTACAGCCAGACCACACAGCATCCTTAGGCAGGAAGGGTCACCAGCTCCATCCCACCAGAACAAAGCCACAGGAAAGTCTCTTGTGCTCTGTTGCTTGGCAGAGGAAGGTATGGATTTGCCCAAGGTCACACAACAAGTAACAGTTTCCAATAAAATGCAAGAAACACAGGCACCAACCTCACTTCCCATCAGGGCTGACTCTCCCAAGCAGCACTTGAGGGCATCAAAACGGTGGCACAACACATAGTGTGAATCAGTGGAGGGAATCTCAGGCAGGATGATCTCAGAATGGGCTGTTTCTGTCACAGAGGGATCACCAGGACCTGGGAAACTGTTCCTTGAAAAGAATATGTTATAGTGAGCTGTCAGCTTTCCTCTGACATGGAGCAAAACATGTTTCTTCTGCTCACATCTAACCCTCCTCATGGAAGGACACAATAAGAGTTCACTAAGAAATGTATGTTTGGGTTTTTTTTCATGAAAATAAGAATGTTCAGGGACAGGCTGGGTGGGGCTTGGAGCAACCTGAGCTAGTGGAAGGTGTCCCTGCCCAGGGCAGGGGTGGAATGACATGAGATTTAAGGTCCCTTCCAGCCCAAACTATTCTATGATTCTGTTATGTGAGATTATTTTTATATACAATCAAACTCTGACTGAGAAAGTTTGTCTACAACCACCCTCATGGTCACAGGTACTGCTGCAAAATCAAATTGCAACAATCACAAAGATTAGAAGATTATGAAAACACACACACAGAGACAAAAATACAGTATTTTCAACCTCCCCAAGTAATCCCACACTGGCTACAAACTCAGTGAAACGTAGCCAGAACACACATTCTCCTCAGAATTGCTTCCTCCCTGGGAAGGAGAGAGATTTGGTACACCTCACAAGGGAGGTGCAACAGAGCCTTAAATAACCACTTACAAACTTTCCTTCCAAAGAAAATGACAAGTGACTTAATGCCAAGAAATCCCAGGCTAAGACTGAGAAAATAGGACTACCTTCTGCATTTGTGTGAAAAGAATTAAGGAGTCATGGGAAAGTTTTTGGCACAGCAGTCAGGAGAGGGAATTCTCACTTCTCCTTTTACTGAGACTGTGTCTAAAGTAAGAGATGGGGTTGGCTTCTAAGATAACACATGCATGGCTTGCTTAGGGTCAAAGAAGCTGCAACCATGGGCAACAGGAGGAATTTAGCACAGAAACTTTAGGGCTAAAGGCTTCCCCTGAAGTCCTGCATGAAGTAATTTCTCCTGCTGGGTTCCAGCAAGGCTGGAGGCAGCAGGACATCAGGGTTCAACTCAGGTATCCACAGGCTGGTAAGACATTTCACCTCTCTTTGGCCAGTTAATTTAAAACAGGATTAATAATTCCTGCATGATGAGAATTTTATGAAGCTTAATTAATTAAAGGTCATAAAATGCAATGAGACCCAAGAATGAGAGAGCCCAGATAAATTCAGACCCTTGGCATGGAAGTCACGCAATGTTTGAGATGTACAAGCAGCTCTGCAAGGCTGGGATGAGGTGTGGGGCTCAACCAGAGGCACAGAACCCCCAAAATAATCTAGAGGGGAGAAGAGGAAACCCCCAAAGGCAAAATGTGAATTCCCAGTGGGAATGAGCACAAAACACCCAGTGACCACTCTGACTCCTGAGGACTCACCCAGGGGACATGGCACTTGTGGACAGGATTTAGGGTGTACATTGCATTCCTGGGTTAATGGTTGGATTTGATGATCTTAGAGGCCTTTTCCAACCTTAATGAATCCATGATTCTCTGAGTGTTTGGGCACAAAGAGCTGTGCACACCCAGGCCTGAGTGTGGGCACATATTCCGTTCAAAAGAGCTCACTGTTCTCCAGGACCTTTAATTGCTAAAAATGCAGCAAATCCCCTTAAATATGCCAAATTGGGGTGGGCAGAAGGGGCTGTTGGGGATTGAAGGAGGATAAAGAGAATAAAATGCAAATCTCCCTGCAGTTTATACTTATGACTAATACCTATCACAACAGATTCATTTGGGAACACGCTTGTGACGTTCAACTTGTCAATCCTCCCCACCTCGCAAAGCCTCTGCTGGTGACGTGGCTGTGCAGCCTCTCCAGGTCTGCCCAGCTCAGAAAATGCTGCATCTCCACAGCTTTGGGTCCTGCTGTTGGGAGTCACGGAATCAGAATAGAATAGAATGGTTCAGGTTGGAAAAGACCTTGAAGAGCAACAATTCCAACCATCAACCACCGTGGTCGCCACTAAACCACGTCCTCAAGTGTTTTATGAACACTTGCAGGGTTGGTGACTCCACCTCTGCCCAAGGCAGCCTGTCCCAATGCTTTACAACCCTTTCTGTCAAGAAATTTTTCCTGATATCCAATTCAAACTTCCCCCAGTGCAGCTTGAGGCCTTTTCCTCTTGTCCATCACTTGAAAAGCAGCACCCGCAGCCAGAGACCAGTTTTTGGTGTTGGAGTTGGTGACATCCTGAGAAACAAAGATCCAAGCCATGCAAGGGTTTATGGATAAGCACAAGGCACCTGTAAACTGCAAGGCACACTCAGGGGTCTGAGGGAACCACGTTGGAGCTCCCACCACCAGGGCTGTGGGGCATCGGTGCTGCCCAAAGCATTGCATGTCCACCCTGGCACTATGTCAGTCCTCCAGGTAGGAATGAACACATGGAAATGGCTCCAACGTGGCCAAAAATAGAGGAGAAACTGTCTGAAACTGGTCTGATGGGCCATGACACTGAGCTGGATAAGCTCAGAGCATGGGGAACCAGGGAAAACAACCCCCTGGAGATGGATTACTCACAGAGGAAGGCTAAAGCTGCAGACATGAACAGAGGAGCAGTCCATTTGTAGTTCTTAAAGAATGAGGCAAGCAACTAAAAAAAGAAAGAGCTATACAAGGAGCTGAAGGACCTCAGCATCGTCACAGACTGCCCTCAGAGGCTGCACATTTGGTTGAGCTTTTACGAAATCCTGCACCTTCCTCAACATCAAACAGTGGGAGGCAGGTGATAGCCTGGTTAGGGCTGTGCAAGACACCCGAGTTAAATTAAGCTCCTTTGAGGAGAAGTTACAATAATCTAAGAACAGTTTCTGCCCTAAAGGAGCAGCCAGAAGATCCTTCTCCCATTTTGGGGTGAGGATGGTGAATGGCTCTCCTGGGGTCAAGGGAACTGGCTGGAGCCAGGGGGTGCAAATCTGTCCTTCCTTCTCTGAGGATCCAGCCCACAAGTCCCAGCAGTCACACTAAATGATTGAGATCTGCCAGCCTATGGATTTTTCACTGGGAATTAGAATCCTAAATCCAGTGTGTAACACCACCAGCCATCCCACCTGCTGATGGACACACAACAGCACAAAGTCCTGCTCTGCCTCCACCTTCACAGAGGAGCTCCAACTCTGGCTCTGCCTGTATCCTCTTTAAAGAAGCTGGTTGGTTGGGAAAGGCTCCAAACCTCTTAACAGACCACTTCTGAAATTATCAGGAAGGATAAGAGTGCAATTTATAACTATAAAAAACCCCTGGCCTGTGTTTGAGTAAAGCCAAGCCAAATCCCTGGATGTCTGGATTCACATCCCCAGGCTGGGTAGCAATGGGCATTTAGGCATCCTGCTTCACTAAGAACCCCCTCCAAAAAAGCTTAGATCCTCTGAATCTATATAAATACATTAGACAGAGAATGAAAACCGCATTGAGATTAGATTTCCATCTCTTAACATCTATGTACACGACAGATGGGGTTAGTAAATGAACAGACCACTGAAGGAAGGAGGGAGGATTAACAATGGGAAATAAAAAAGGTCGATAATCAGTGGCAGCTCTTTGGGAGAGAGACTTAGGACAAATGGCACAGGCAGCTTCAATTTATTTAC
Source organism: Myrmophylax atrothorax (assembly GCA_026770055.1). Classification (NCBI taxonomy): domain Eukaryota; kingdom Metazoa; phylum Chordata; class Aves; order Passeriformes; family Thamnophilidae; genus Myrmophylax; species Myrmophylax atrothorax. The sequence continues at coordinate 499,939 of JAOXXN010000303.1, forward strand.
TTGGGCAAATGAGAACTGCAGAATATGAAAATGGAAGAACAATCTTCCCTTAATCTGGGGGGGAAGGGACAGCCCAGGCAGGACATCATCGCCACTAACGAGGAGAGAGTTCTCTGGGAACATGCTCTGACAACTCTAATCATCCCATGGCCCAGGAAGCTTAGAATGCAATTTCAGCTCCAGCTATTATTGCAGAAGTTTTAATCTCCATTCTTATGCAAACAATTGGAGGGAATGATGGATAGATAAATAAACGAACAAATGAATAAAAATCAGGCTGGGTCCTGACGCAAAGGAACTATTTCTCATTGAGATGAGCATCACATGCCTGTGTGAGGCAGGGAGTGACAGTCATATGGAGAGCAACATGACAGGCAGAGGTTGTCCTCCTGCTCCTGCTGGCTTCAGATCAACTCCACATTTCATATTCCAGACACAGCCACACAGAAAAAGTGACTGCTGTAACGCTGAGCACAAATGCAAAAAAACCCCAAAGAGCTCTTCATTTATGGGCAGACAAAGAAGAGCTGAGCTATGAACTCAAAATTTATGAGTGAGAGAAAGAAGCTGGTGGAGACTGATTCGACTAGGCTAGGCAAAGTACAATAAACCCACTCCTGCTGTGGAGAATCACATGATCATTGAGGTTGGAAAAGCCCTACAAAATCATTGAGCCCAGTCTGTGACCCATCTCCACCTTGTCATCTACCCCAGGGCACTGAGTGTTGGACACCTCCGGGGGGTGGGCACTCCAAGCCTCCCTGGGCAGCCCCTTCCAATGCTTGACCACCTTTTCCAGGAAGAAATTCTTTCAGAGCTTCACCCAAGCACCTGTCTGGGCTCCAGCACTAGAATAGAAATTACTTGGTTTGCAAAGCCACATGGAAGGTGATTCCAGGCTGTCAAACTGGTACCTTTACTGATATTGAATCATTTCACTGCACCAAAAGGAAATTAAAGATTATTTTATGCTATTAGCTTTTAGTCCATTTACAACTTTCTGCATTAATATTAAGATACACAATCCCATTTTTGTGCAGGCTGTAAAAACCACATGAATACAAGATACTTGAAAATTATTTAACACTTGTGCCCTCTGAACAGCTCCCTCAGAAGGTGAACCAGGAGGTCGTGGCCTCCCATTTGGATCCTACTTTAAAACATATTTGCTGCTTGTTAGCAGATTAACAGATGAGGCAGAGGGGAGTTAAACCCAGCCAAGGTGTGAAAACTAATTATAGGCTGGGAATAAGAAAAGCCAGTGTTAAGTGTGTGCCCTGAGAGGTGATATCTATCTTTGCTGGAAGCAGAACATGGTATAGCTGAACCTGTTTTGTTTCCAAAGAAGCTGATCTGAATCTCGTGGTGTATCTCCAAGTGAGCAGTGCTCAGACTGTCTGCACTCAGATAAACTTTCCTGTCCTCAAAATCTGCCTTTTTGGAGTCAGAATCCACAGCTGGCTCCAGCAAAAGGCACTGCTGGACACAAGGGCTGCATCCCAAGTCTGGGAAAAACAGCAGGAAGGGAACGGGAACCTTCACAGAGGAAATCAGGGGGTGGTTTAGGTTCTTTTTTTTTAAACAGTGAAGAGACATACACAGATGCTTTGCTTGGGAAGGACCAATATTCTCCCAAATTTGTGTCTGTGACAGCCAGCTGATAAGTTCAGCTTGACAATAGATGTAACAAATACGTACTATTTGATAAATAGTTGGTATAGAAATATAATTCTATAAGATAATATAATAAATAACAAAACTCTTCCAATTTTCAATCCCAGAATGATGTTCCCCCACTCTCCAAGAGATATGAAGGCAAAAATCATATTAATCTGAAGGTTTGAAACTTTAGAGTAGTTATTAAAAAGGAGGGAGCCCTTGGCTGTTGCACTATCAAGAACTGGCCAGCAGGATTTTATTGGAAATCTTGAAAAAAAATCACTTGTGGGAATCAGGCTCAGCCCACCCTGAGCCATATTTTAATCCCAACTGTCCCAGTGCTGTTCCTTGCTTCTCATATTGTATCCCTGGTTCTATTTTGCTTATACTGTGGTTGTAAACTCTTTGTGGTGGCATTTATAGATCTGTATGAGTGAAATCCAGGTGTCATCACAGTCAGGGGTGATTTGTCACTTCCATCACCAAAGGCAGCTTTTCATCCCCTGTGACTGTCCAGTGTCCATCACACCCAAGCCAGAGCACCCAACCCTGCTCTCACACAAATAACAGGCAGAGATGGAATATTATGTGTCCTCCTCATGCTGTTGTTGTCTCTATTACTCACTGATTGGGTCAAAATTTTGTTGTTGTGATCCTTATGCAACTTGGTGCAAATTCACACCTAGAGTGGAAGTGAGGCTGTATCAGAAAGTAATATTTCACACGGATTTTCCATCTATTTTAAACCTGTATAAATAACTGCACAAACTGCAGAGTAATGGAATATCATTCCCTCTGGGGTAGTATTTCTCTAAGCCACTCCTCTGGTCCCTCAGAGGCAAAGCTCTAAAGTGGGAACTGTATAGCAAAGATCAGAAACACAAGAAAATTATCCTTTTTAACCCCCAAACCTCAGCAGCATCCAATGACCAGCCACCAACTCCTGCAATGGAAGTGAGTAGTTTAGCACCAGTAATTCCTTCAGTCAGAGGGGGTGACTTCTGCATTTTTGGAGTTCCTGGCTGATTCTTTATGCATGCACAGGAGCTAATTGCATCCAAGAGAGCTCTGTGCCTGTTGGTCTGGAGGTGTATTGCCATATGTTTGGCATATACTTAATTAACACGGTGCAGCTGCACTGCTTTCCATCTGGATTACAGAGTAGATTTCTATTACATATCTAGGCAGGAGTCCCACAATTCATATTTATTAAAATAATTACCCCAAGATTTAGGTGGTTGGAAGTACTCAGTAAGGCAGCCCAACATTGGGAATATCCCCCAGCCTGGAAGCAAACCTGAGTAGCATGAGGAGTTCAGAGGCAGAACATCAGCCTTGAAGGCAGAGGTTAAACCAGAGCCTGCTGAGCGTTTCTTCCAGGGTCTGGTTCTTAAGCTATGAAGCTTATTGAAGCTTTGAGGCTCATTGAAGTGTGACTTGCCACTATATTCGTGTTCACCATCAGATCCAGGCCTTTTTTTTTTTTAGCTTCCTGCAATCCTTTTCTGTAGGCATGGGAAATTTGATTGTAAAATTCGCTTTGTGCAGGGCGCCCATTGGTCTTTAGTATCTGTTTCTAAAGCACCTGTGGTTGAAAACTCAAGTGCCTGTGCAAATTGCTACAGGTGTAGGGGCTGAATGAAAAGGCAAACATGGATTTCAGGCAGGTTTCACTGCCAGTGTCTCTTTTTTCCTGCTGCACAAACCCAACTTGCACACAACTACACTGAGGTACAAGAACAGAACAAATGCAGAACACAAACACACAAATTAAGGGTGACTTAATTGCAATCCAGGATCTAATTCCAACCTCAAAGGCCTTTCATGAGACAAATACAAGGACCCAGAGCTGTGCTTTGGGTTTGATAAGAAGGGGACCTTGAGCTTTTTTCTGTGAATGTTATTGTCTTGTCCTCCTCTGCAGCGAGGAAGCAACGTGGCTAATTAAAGTCCAAATCTATGCAATTATAGGCAGCAACTCATGGCTGAGAAATAATCAAATTTACTTTTCTTAGCCATTCATAAAGTCGTCAATATAATTTTGTAAGCTGGTTAAGACCTGCACGTAGGAAAGTGAAGATTTCCAATTACCTGAAGAGCACAGAGGGCACGGCCCAGCAGCTGGAGCTGCTCACACACCACACGACTCTGAGGTCCTGTGTGCCCCAAAACTGTGTCCCCACCCCATGGCTCTGCTCTAGTGAAGCAGAACAAAGATTTACAACCTCTTCTGCCAGGCTGATGAACAGAAATCAGCTGGCACCTGGCAAGTATTGTGGCAAAAGGCACTGAGGGGAAAGACCTTATGGGTTAAGTTGGACACAAAAAAATGTGAATCATAGAAAGGGGATCAGGGAATATCCTGAGTTGGAAGGGACCCACAGGGATCACTGAGTCCAACTGCTGACAATGAAAAAGCCAGAGATAAAGGGGTAAGAGAGTGGTGAGGCCCTGGCACAGGGTGCCCAGAGAAGCTGTGGCTGCTCCATCCCTGGGAGTGTCCAAGGCCAGGTTGGACAGGGC
>JAOXXN010000303.1:523308-540736 GCA_026770055.1 Myrmophylax atrothorax
CCAAGGCCAGGTTGGACAGGGCTTGGAGCAACCTGGGCTGGTGGAAGGTGTCCCTGCCCATGGCAGGGGGTGGGATGAGCTCAGCTTTAAGATCCTTTCCAACCCAGATTATTCTAGATTTGTATACAGGCTTGGCCATTTTCAGCTGCACTGTTGTCTCCTCTGCATCCAGTGAACCCCATGGAGATAAGGGGTCATTTATGGCCCAGAAGCCCCTGCCCAGCTCTGTGCCCTATCCAGGCTGAAAGGTTGGTACTTTAAAAGGCTGCTGGCAGAGTATCCTCTCTAAAGCTGTTTGTCATTGCCATTCCACCTTCCAGTGTCCCTATACCACGGGATATTCCAGCTTTTTTTCCTACAGTTCCCAAGTTCTGGGGCTGTGAATGTTGCACAGAGACACAGGATCATCAGAGATGCTGTGAGAGGTTATTTTTAGAGTGAGTCATTTGATGAGCTGTTCAGCACCTTATTTATTGCTGTCTCCAGCTGGGGACCTAAGCAGTGGCCAGACACCTCTGTGGCTAAAACCAGGACTCACAAGCAGTGACCTCTATTTGATAACACTTTCTCCACTGACAGAGAGAAAAACAACAGCACATTATGTTGTCAAGACTAATAGCTGCTAATTAGGGTAAGTGACATATGACCCCTTTTTCTATCCAAAGGACATAGAAGTCACACTACAAATAAAATAAAAAACTGCTGAAGTTCTGCATTCAGTGTTTTCCAGTCTGAAGAGTGAACACTGAAAAGTAGTTTATTTTTTTGACACCTTCCAACAGCCCAGTGCTGTCTGGCACCAGGTGCATCTCACCTGGCACAGCCAGAGAGCACAGCAAAGAATCCTGAAATGATTTGGGTTGGAAGGGACCTTAAAGATCATCTCATTCCACCCCCTGCCACGGGCAAGGAACCTTCCACTAGATGAACCTGCCACCGAATCCAGCAACTGAGAACCAGCTCAGTGTGTTGCCATCTAAGCGGAATCCTGGCACAATAAACAGAGAATATGTTTGTCTTCAGGCATGTTGCACATCTGAGCTGCTGCTCAGCTCCAGCTGATGCTCTGGACCCTCAGCCTGTCCAGAGGAACAGGCCACATGTGTTTACCCCAGATTTCTGTCCAACTGCTTTGCATTGTTAATATTTGCAGAGCAGCAGCACTGAGGACTCACTCTGGGTACATTCAGATTATGGGGCAGCTCCTGCTCTGGAGAGCCCAGCACCTACTTAACCAAGCAGGCAAAGAATAAGTAATTAATTGCCATTTCTTAATGGGGAACCAAGGTGCAGAAAGTTGAAATGATTTACTAGAGGTCACATAAAAAGTCTACTGAATTTGCAGCCTCCTGTTGTTTTCTTGCAGGCTCAAACATCCCGTTAGACCCTCTGAATGTTAATCATTACCCAGCTCTTCTATCTTCTGGCTGCTCTAATGAGATTATTGATGAATTACTTAAAATGCACTTTCTGTAGAAGTTTTTTAGATGACAAGTTGCCTTTTACTAAACAAATTAACGGGAAAGTTGAGTTCTCTCGTTCCAGTCTGGGGGAAAGAAGTTTGGGGTTTGAAATGCCTAATTAGTACTAACTGAAATCCAATATTTGAGTTTATTTGGCACTGTACCTGTTATAAATATGCCATTAGCAGCTTGTGGTACCATCAGGATAAAAATAGTCACTCCAGCAATTAATATTGCAGGAGCTCTGTGTGTCAAGAGAGGAGCAGGACAATTGCAACTTTGGAGGTTCATTCCAGACCTTGTCAAAGTCAAAGGGAGGCCTCTCATGAAGTGCAAAGGGTTATAGATCAGGCTCCAGCTGGGTTTTCCTGGGATATTCCCAAACATTCCACCTCAGGTCAGCCCAGTAAGAGCAGAGAATGAACCCCAAGTGCCTGATGTGCCATTCCAGCCCAGGGGGAAGGATCCTGCAGAGTCCTCTCCACGGAGAACTCCGCGGCAGATCCACAAGTCAATGCTACAGACTTTAGGCCTTGATTCTGGGCAGTCTGCTCCAGACAGAGCCACGTCCCTCATTCTGGTATCTCTCATAACAGCTTTGCAAATGAAGTTCTCCATCCCCTCAGCAAACCCCGCCCTTCTCCAAGACTTTCTCTCTCCTGGTGGTGTTTGAAAGCTCCTTCCCTGAAGTCCCAAGTAATGAGATAACTCTCAGTCTGCATGTAAGAACAAAACTCCCTGAGACAGACTGTGAGCCAGACACTTATTATTATACTTTCTCCAAATGCACAGAAGGGTTTTCTCTCAGTGCTCTGGGTCACTGAGATCATGTTTGAGGCATATGATTAATTTTCAGCCTTATTGTGTTAAGGGCCAGCAGGAGAAAAGTAGGATTTTTTATTCAGGCCACTGTTAAATGAGGTAGAAGACCTTGTCACTTAGCAAGAGCTTTGGAACTATCTCTGCATAAAGCAGCAGCTAAAAAGTTAATGGACATGAAGAGCAATTATTGATTTGAGGGATTCTGAAGGGTGAAGGTGGAGCTGGATTGTGCTTGGGATAAATAAGCCTTAGTTAATGAAGCCTGGAGCACTTAACATGTAATGATTTCTGCTTTTATTCAGACCCTCATACCAACAAGTTCTTGGAGAAGGGCAAGAAGTTCAGCTGATAAAAAAAGGTATTTTGAAATACTTGGGTTTCCCCTTGGATGTAAATTATTCTCAGCTCAACTCTGTTCCCATCAAAGTTCTTTGTTGGCCATATGCTGACATCAAAGGTAAAGATAAAGCCTTAACTGTAAAAAATCATTTTGCTTTTCAATATTTGCTGTATTAAACACTAGAACATCTCAGAGAAGACCACAGAAATCCCAAACATCATCTGACAGCAACAAGGAACTTCTCCAGATTTCGGTTTTCAGACTTTCTCCATAGCAGAGGGGCTCCAGCCCTCTGAGCATCTCTGTGGCTTCCTCAGGTCCTGCTTCAGCAGGTCCAGGTCCTCCCCATGGAATACAAATTACAGTTGAAGATTTTTGGGTCAAACTCAGTGCAGAGGGGTTTTCTGAGTGTTTTTCAGCTGGTCTCATAGCCCTGAGAATTCACCTTTTACTGAACACAGACTCAGCAACCCCTAAATTTCTGACTGCAGATGGCCAGGAAACTGCTGGGCTTTGAATTGGGAGTGTAAATCAGTCTTCATTTGCACCTGGATATGAGGGAATGAAAATATATGAACCTGCTGCCAAGCAGGACAGAGTTTGAAGTTTGCTAGAGCCTATCTAAGAGGTGGGTACAGAATGAGTGAGGAATTTAAATACTCAGCAGCTGCCTGAACAGGCAACAAAAGTGCTTGTCTGGAGTTCAGCTCAATCCACAACCCAAGAGTGGTGTCAGTGGCCACTCAGCTTCATCCCCAGCCCAAGAGTGGTGTCAGTGGTCACTCAGCTTCATCCCCAGCCCAAGTGTGGTGTCAGTGGTCACCTCAGGATGCCACCACCACCGGCTGGCACTTGGCATGGTGGATGTCCAAGCTGAGGTGTCCAAGCTGGACACACAGGTCGCTGTGGGCTCAGGGCAACCTGGCAAGGTGCTTTGTCTCAAGGAGGGGCTTCCCTTTGTGTTTCTCCCTTTAGTTATGGTGACATGGTGCCCAAGACAATCGCTGGGAAGATCTTTGGCTCCATTTGCTCTCTCAGTGGGGTGCTGGTCATTGCCCTGCCGGTTCCAGTCATTGTGTCCAACTTCAGCCGCATTTACCACCAGAACCAGCGAGCCGACAAGAGGAGAGCACAGAAGGTAAGTCCTCCCTGGAAAGCTGAGCCCCTGAGTGTCCCCACGGGCTGGTGGGGAGGCACAGGGGACAGTCCTGGGCACTGCATGCACCCACTCCCTGAGGGCTCACCAGGTAAGTCCTCCCTGGAGAGCTCAGCCCCTGAGTGTCCCCACGGGCTGGGGGGGCACAGGGGACAGTCCTGGGCACTGCATGCACCCACACCCCCGAGGGCTCACCTTCCCACACTCCTGGACAGACACAACCTCCTTCCTGGTGTTTTTCCAGCTTCAGAAGCGCTGGGGTTGTTATTGCTCACCCTTCCTACAGACCTGTCTGAAATTAATATATATGTGTACACATAAAGCCTTAAATCATCACCAGGAGCTGTTTGTCCTTCTGTCTGCTTTGTTCCTGTAGTTTTGAAAACACCCCATCCAGCAACATGCAAACGTGCACTTATCAGTGCACACACCCCTCAAAACTGCAACTGTGACACTGAGAAAACACAAAAGCCTCTGGAAGTGTGAGGGGATTAGTGAATATTCCAAAATCTGAACAGTTTCTATCAGTATAAGCTTCTGAGTCGCTTAGAGATTTATTATCTCTCTATTTCAATCTGCTAAATTACACCCAAACCAGAATCAGGATTTTTACAACAACTGCAAACTAAAAGCCTGAGGTTCTTTTTCTCCCCATGGAATGCTCTCTGCCAGAAATCCACGACTCAGGGGACCTGCTGGGGAACAGTAGTAGAAAGATGTGCTATTTCTGCTCCAGGCAAAGCATCTGGGCTGTGCCTACTCCTCACATCTCAGGGAGTTGACAGCAAAGAGCTGAGATACAAGACCTACAAAACCACAAAATTTGGCAGTCAAAACACAACAGGAGAGTAGCAGAGAGACAGAATCGTGCAGGAATCAGATGCAGCCTCTGGAAGTCACTGCTGGGTTTTACACATCCCTGCCTGAGGTTTGTCATCAAGCATGTGAAACATGGGAGGTGGTGTTGAGGGGGAACTTGCTTTTTTGATCAGTCATACAATGTAATATAGATTAAAAAAATGTAAAGATATCACCATGAAAGTTCACTCTGTGCCAGTGGGAAACCAATACGGGTCATTACATTCATTTAATGAGTTGATTTGCAGAGTGAGTTGCCCAATGGGAGGCTGCACCCAGGCATAAGGAATTGAGATTTAACTTGTGACAGGAACATGGGACTTGTCAAAGCGTGGGAGGGACTGGGGAGCTCAGGCAGAGGTTCAAGGGGACACTGTGCAATAGCCCATTTCAAGAACTGGAGACAGAGAAAGCTCTTGTTCTACTGAAGCAGCACAGAGAGACAGAGAAGCTGCTCCACAGCCCAGGCAGCAAAGAAGGGGGCAAGACTCCAACAAGGTTTGTGCCTGACCATGGAGCACATCAAAGAAGCTCCAGAAGTGACTCCAGGTCTGTGACTATGGGTGAGGCAGTCTCTCTCCCTCTCCAGGCAGCAAACCAACCTTTCTTCTCCTGATTAACCTTTTCCTTTATTCATTGGCCTGTGATCTACTTGGTGACAGGGAAAAGTACCAGCACCTTTGATGCCAATGTGATTGATTGCAGCTTTTATAAGGTTTGCTGTATTGACACACACAGCATATAATTTCCCCCCCATTTGAATTTCTAATTCCTTTGATATTGGTTGAATTTCTCAGCTAAGAAAGTTTTCTCAAGTCAGAAGTGTGAGTAATTTTCACATGATCATCCCTGCATGAATACTAAAGAGAGGAAAGAGAGAAGCACATTAATGACAGTCCCTCTGGGGATGGTCAGGACCTACACAGGGATCAAGGATCTGCTTGGACAGCAGACCTGTTCCAGCATCATCCCCCAGTGAATCCCATCCTCAAAACCAGTTAAAACTCTGTCGCCATCTAATTAAAGATACAAAGACTTCTCCCTGGCTTTTTCAAGCAGGTTTGGGAAAAGCTCTTTGCACTCTGAGTCCTTAAATATAAATAATCCACCAGTAGAAGCTCCTTGTGGACAGAATTTAGGAGACACAGCTCTGAAATAACACAGATGTCTCTCTAGAACTTAGTACATTATTTTTCTTATTTAATTGGAGAGTAGTTTGTTGGCTATGTATTAGGACAAATGCTTTCTAATTTCTATAACTCTTACAATGTCCTAACTTTGTCTCTTGACTCGTGAGGAGGCACTGGTCTGGCAGGAAGAGGTACTTAAATAGCATAAATAAAGTACTGGGAGCTGGCTGTCACTCATCAGCATCTATTCTTCATCTAACTGGGGAGAAATATTCTTTAAAAAGGAAAAAAAAAAAAGAACCCAACCCAAACTACCAGTGATTTAATCACTTTATAGATAAATTATTCTTTGCCAAACCTGCACTGCAAGACAATTAATTACTAAGAGATCTGGCAATCTTAATTTATTGTGCCATGTCAACAAATTCTGTCCTCTGGCATGCAGCAAGGACCAGGTCAATCTGAATGGAAGATGAATTGATCATTTCTGACAAGGTTCATTCTGGTGAAGTTGTTCTAGGGTTTTTTCCTCCAAAGACTTTTTTTTCCCCTTTTTTGACTGATGTGCTAAGAATAGACCTTCCTGACTTTGAAATGATGCTGTTCTTCAGTGAATGTCACAGCCTTGGTGTTTGAAAGAGAATGTGACACTTCAAGGCTTGACAATAGAATGATTTTGTAATTCAGATGATGCTGGAGCCTCTCTCACTGTGCTCAGTTTACAGCAAAGCTGCAAAGGAGAAGGAGAAAAGTGTGTGGTGCTGCTTTGGGGGCTCCACCTCCCACACCCACCTTTCCACCCTGGCGAGAAACAGCAGAGGCAGCTGCTGACAGCTACTGAAATGCTGCTGCCCAAGCTGGCCTTGGGCACTGCCAGGGATGGGACAGCCCCAGCACCTCTGGGCAACCGGTGCCAGGACCTCCCCACCCTCACAGGGAAGGATTTCTTCCCAACATTCAGTTTAAAACCGCTCTTTCAGTTTGAATCCACCCCCCCTGTCCTGTCTCTGTTGTTCCTGATGAACTCACAGGTTCAGCCCCTGTGACTGTCAGCCCCAACTCCCTCCCATGTGAACACACGTGCAGGTGAAGGCACCGAGTCCTCCAAAGCACATTTAAAGCAGTTTTGGGCAGGATCAGAAAGCACACAGAGGTAGAGAGGCTGCTGAAGTGCTTGGAAAGAGCCTAAAGTCTCTAGAGCAGCCCCCCGAGGGCTGAAACTTTGCCCAGTTGTTCTGGATCTGAGTTTGGAGGAAAACAAATGTTCAGAGAGGGGCCCCTTACAAAATGAGGTATGGGCAACAGGAGGAGAGTGTAAATGCTCAGATGCTGCAAGGGGGAAAAAAAGAAAAGCAAAGCCCTGTTTGAAATACATTTATCGTTTAAGAGCTGGATTTGCTTAATGAGCTGAGATCCTGGGCTGGCTGGCAGTCTCAGGAGGATTGGCACTGGTTTCAGTGGTGCATTTCCCAGGGGCTAAACTGGGTCTGTCTGCAAGTACAAAACTTCAGCCATCACAGCACTTGGTTTCACGTCTGCAGTAAATACGCTTTTGACGACTGCACCCTCTTAGTCTGTTCAATTCATTTCATTTATTATCTGGTGGCCTTTGACTCTCTGAGAACAAGCAATGTGCTGCAAAAGCCTTGAGACACTTCTCAGTTCATCCTTCAGGCTGTGAGTTTCCAGAAAAGAACCAAACACACAGATTTAGGCAAGGGCTACACAAGACAAAATCAGTTTGTAGAGCTGCTCTCAGCCAGAACTATAATATTGAACTGAAAACTGTATCACAGGCTCTCAAAAAGCAGATGGTATAAATTAGGTGAGGCAGAGAAGTGGCCACATTGGCTGGGGGCTGATTAAAGCACTCAATCACAGAGCCAATCCCGGCAGAGGAGAGGGAGGATGGAGTGAGGGAGAAGCTGGATTTTTTCAGATGGAAGTGGATGAGAGGAAGTAGATGGAGAGAGGTTATTGCAGACATCGAGAGCTCCTCGTGAGATGGTTGCACACAGGCAGCTCTGAGTCTGCAGCCTGAGCAAGAGGTAACTATGGAGATGCTTAAAAGGGGCTTAAGCCAAAAGGAAGGACACAAATGTGTGATTGTTCTGAACGAGACACGTCAGAAACAGGCTGTTCCAGACCCATCCATCCCTCCTGGAGGCACGAGAGCAGGGCTGGAGTGAGCAGTGGGGATGCAGAGGGGAGATGGGGCCAGGAGGACACTCAGCATGGGGCTGTGTCATCCCCATTCCCAGGAGAAGGGCAGCCCACACACCCGCCAATAACCAGCCCATTACAATAATTGGTTTGCTGCAGAGCAGGGGAGTCAGCTTGGAAATGCTCTGTTTTCCAGCTGACACCTGAAATTTGGGAGGTGGGTTAGTGAACTCCAGAGTGTGGAGAACAGAAGGGCCAGAAAAAGCGAGAGGAGCAGAGCTGTGAGCTGTCTAAGGAGAGCTCACGGCAGAACATGACTCAGTTCCCAGCAGGGAATGGGGTTGGGAACTTAAGGAGAGGCAGAAACAATAAGGTTAAAACTGGAGCTGGCTGACATTTAAAAAACATGGTTTTTTCAACCACAATGAATCTGAGTGGAATATGTTGTTGTTGTTGTTGATATTTAACAGTCTTTGACAGGGGAAAAAAGGTTTTTATCTTTTTTTTTTTAAAGCTGTTTCATTTTTGCTGGGGTAGGTACCTCTTTCTCTTACTCCTCTGTTTGCTGTTTGTCACATCCCTTAATAGAATTCAGGAGAGGGGGAAAGGAACCCAAAGAAACAAATAAGGCAACCAGGAATCCTGCCTCTTTTCTTTCATATCGTTGAGGAAAGCAAAATGACATTTTCCATCAGTTCAGCTAGTTCCAATTCCCAAAATCTCAGATTGCCTACGACAAGTCGATGTCTCCTCTGAAAGGAGGGGCTGCAATCAGTCTGCTACAGCTTAGAGGTTCAGCCTCCAAAGCCAGCCCATACCTCCAAACATCAAAGCCTGTTGTCAACAGTGGCCCAGTGCCCAGCTGAAATTATTTCCACACGTACCCAAAAGCTGCTCTACATTTATTTCACGCCTTGAGGCATCACATCTCACTCATAACAAGGTAACAGCCCACAACGTGTAAGAACTCAACTAATCCACCCTCAGGGTCTGCCCTTGGTCACCTGAACAAGAGGGTGTCCCTTTCCCCAGCAGTTGGAAGCCCAGGTTTATGTGGCAGCCTCTGTCCAGATGGCTCCATTATGTAGCACAGTTGGTAGGATTTGTTATGGATAATGTTGCCCACTCCATCCCAGATGTCTAAATAAATGCAAGCTGAAATCGCCTCATCAAGGAGACCTGGATGCAAAACATGCAGCCAGAAAACCTTGGGAAGCCCTATCCTGCTTTGGAATTGGCTTCTAGTGATCAGATTCTCTGCTGTTAACTTTATTATCTAGTTAATACTTTACCACTCTGCCTAAATAACCAGAATTGAGTGGGCTGGGCACAGTTTGGCCCCCAGCAGTTCCCAGACTCCACAATGAACAGAGCTCACACCCCTGTGGTTATGATATGGATATATCCACTGGGTCGGGAAAAATCATAACTGAAGTGGGTGTAAATGGAAGTAGAGCTTGTTGTGGTTACTAATTTGTACCATGGCAGTGATAAGCAAACATAGGATGACATTTGTGGCTGACATGAGTGTCTGAGACCTTTAATCTCCTGCCAGGTCGATGGGAACACTCTGCAGTCACCCAGGACATCTGCAAGGGCCACTGCAGACCTCCCTTGCTCACACACTGCCCACCTCGAGGAGTCCTGGGCTCTCAGTCCTGCACTCCTCCCACTCCACCCAGCAGCAAAGGCTGACTCAGAACAAGCCTTTGTGGTTTGAAGGTCCTGAAAACCCATCAAACGGTAACTGCTGGTAACTTCTGCATCACACCAGGCTTTACTCCAGCACTAGGCAGGTGCTCTCCAGGCACAAGCAGGAGTCTGCCCTCCTCTTTCATCTCCCCATTGTCAAACTCTGACTCCACAGCAGCCTTGCCCTCCCATACTTCCCTCTGTGACTCCTTTCTTCATGCCTAAAACTGGGATAAATCCACTTCTTTCCCTGGCTCAGTGGATTCTTGCAGAGTTAAGCCACATACACACATAAGGCCATAAAGTGAAACCATCTTGTGTCAATAATAGTCCTACCCAGGGTTTTTAATTTGTCCAGCAGAGCTTTCTGTGCTCGCAGTTCTCATTCCCTCACCTCACAAGGCAGCAGAAGCCACAGCACGAGCCCAGTCACAGAGAACAGCAAAGGCTGTCAGACAATGGTTAATGAGCAGGCAAGGGAATCAAGAGCATGCATAAAACTCACAGATAATATCCCAAAAAATATCTGTATGGGGAAATCAGAGCCTGCTCACGAGCACTGTGCAGGAAAAGGGAGAGCAGTTCAATCCACGGGACAAACTGCTCCGTAGGAAACATTCCTCATTCCTCTTCTGCCTCAGCCCAGCAGAACTCCTGTTTAGGATGCAAACCAAGGTCATTCCAGCCGCGTGTTCCCCATGGAAGTGCAGCCCTTCGGCCCCAACTCAGCCCCACCTCCAGCAAAGACAATAACAAAGAGGGACTCCCGGCGCGTTCGTGTCCCACGCGGGGTATCCCCCGAGTGAGGACCACCAGGAGCCGCTCCAGCGGGGGCGGGCAGGGATGCTGGAATGCCCAGACCAGGACCAGGGCAGCACGGAGCCGGGACGGCCCCGGGAGAGCTCCAGCACCCAGGACAGAGCCAGCCGGGCTCCTCCCGCCGCATCTGCCAGCGCGGGCACAGGGCCAGCGCCTTGGCAGTGCCAGCCCGAGGATGTGAGCCCAGACACGCGTTCTCCCAGAGCCTTCACTCCAACAGCACCACGGCATGGCTTTGGGATGGGTTTGAGATGGGGTTCTTTCCCCTGCTAATGCAAGAGATTTGTCCCCAGAGCCCACAGGAGCAGCTTCAGTAAGAAAGGAATTGCACCACGAGTTTGTTGGCATGTGATGAGTTCTGGGCAGTTTTGGTTGCCAGCAGGAGGCACTTTTCTCATTAATGCTTGAACCTTGTAGCACAGGGAAGAGAGATGGAGGACAGAACCCCCTGACTCCTGTCAGGTACCTGTCCCACGGAGGTGGCACACACTGTAACCAAGTGCTGGAGCACGTCCAGAGAAGGGAATGGAGCTGGGAAGGGGCTGGAGCAACAGGAGCAGCTGAGGGAGCTGGGGGAGATCATTCTGGAGAAAAGGAGGCTCAGGGGGGACCTTCTTGCTCCCTGCAACTCCTTGAAGTAGGATTTAGCCAGGGAGGATCTGCTAGCAGGGAATAGGGACAGGATGAGAGGGAATAGCCTCAAGCTGTGACAGGGGAGGGGCAGGCTCATGGAAAGGGTGGTCAGGCTTTGGAAGGGGCTGCCCAGGGAGGTTTGGAGTCCCCATTACTGAAGGTGTCCAAGGAACGACTGGATCTGGCACTCAGTGCTCTGGGCTGGGGGACAAGGTGGGCATCGGGCACAAGCTGGACTCAGATCTTGGAGATCTTTTCCAGCCTCAATAACTCTGTGACTGCCAGGGAGCAGGGCAAGATCCCCACCATTATCTCTTCCCCAGACTTCATTCCATGGGGGAGAATGAAGAGCACAGATTTTACAGACTTATTTTTTGCTCCCATGTCAAGCCCTTGTGGTCACTGTCCCCATCCCACCCACCCACGTTTTCACCACCTGCCTGGGCAGGTGTGAGCAGCACTATGTGAGCAATTCCCTTCCTTTCCTGTAGCTACCACAGGCCTCCACATCATTAATTTATCAGGGCGAGTGAGTTGGCATGTGACACCAGATCAAATTCTGTTAATTCCTCCATCCCCTGAATCCTTTAGAGCCACTAATTAGGGGTGTGAGCTCCGTGAAAGATGTTACACAAGTGAGATCTGGAAACACAGATAAAAAAAGACAGACAGATAAATCACAGGCAGACAGATGCTCATCACACTTGGCTTCCAGTGAAACACAGAACCTTAGTCTGGACTAATGGAGAGCAGCAACATCTCTGGTAATGATGCAGAAAAATGTGAGGGGCTTTTCTTCAGATTTTTATGAAGTAACACAATTCTACACGAATTTCAACACCGTGATTTAAACCCCATAACAACTCAAACTACACCAGATTATTCCCACCAGATCTGAGCACCTATTTAACCAGCCATCCTTGGAGCAATTTTCACCCAAGCTCTAAAATCTGTTATAGCACTAAAAATATAAGAAATGTAAGTAGGAAATTCTTGTGTTATTATTTCAGGAAAGGAAAGAGTAGGGAAGAGAGCTGGCTTTGGCAGTCAGCTGGACTGGTGGTGAGGGAACTTCAGCATAGAAGAAGCTTTGACTTTCAGCCAAGATGCAGCAACTGTGTAAAACATAATTCAGTCAAGGCAAAACTGTCCATCAGGTCAGTTCTTACAGAGATCAAGGTCTGACTGTAGCCCTTGTTGGGTGGATGAATACATAGATAACTTGAAAAAGGTATTAAAAATAAGCAGGGCATCTTCAGGGGATAAAAATATGAAAAGGCCTCCAAAAAAATGTCAAGCAAAGGGATAAAGTGAGCATTGTAAAGCTCTACACATACACACACACACAAAGTGAAGTTTAGTTTAGTTTATTTCTCTTTATTTTTCTCAGGAGAACGCAGAAAACACCAGAAAGGAGATAGTCTGTGTGGAAAGAAAATGACAATACAATGGCAACCAAATAAAATGGCAATGAATAAACAGAGGCTGGGAATCAAAAGAGGTTTTGTAAACAGAAGAATGAATTTTTAAAATAAATGCCCTGTAGGGATAAGAGCTTCACTAAGTTTGAGCCAGAGCTTGTAAATCTCAAGATGAAAATGTACAAAAAGAAGTTTACAATAGGAAGGGACCAGTCCAAGTGCTCCAGGGGTTTCCTGCCCATCCTGCATTTCTCTGTGAATTTTGCATATAATGATAATTTTAAAATTCTGTGTTTAATCAGCCAGGATATCTGTGACTGGTAGAGAAGCCCAGATCCATTAAACTCCATATTCTGTGCATTGTTCTATAAATAGGTTGAACATCATGTTCTTCAGTGTTGGAAAAGATTAAACGATAAAGTTCATTGGAAATGATGTTCTGTTGCTTTAATGGTGCCAAGGGTAAGGTAGGATTAAAAGGAAAGGCACAGAGGAGGAGAGGGGAATCTTTCATCTCTGGAAAGTAATGAAGAGGCCCAAAATAAGATCAAGGTCTGACTGTAAGTGGTTCCATCAAATTATATAGGAATATAATGAGTTTTACACTATCTAATTTCCATATGCAGCTCTATAACATCTCCCCCAAAGCAAAAGTGACAGAATATTTAAACTTGGCTCAAAAGCTGTTTAATGTAAAGACTGGAGAGGAAGGCAAATTTAAATGTGCATACTTTGCTTCTTAGGGGAAAAAAGGTTAAAAAGAGGGAAAAAACAAAGTAGTTTGTAGATCCTGTAATGCTGCTGCCCCTCCAGTGCCTGCCCATTGCACAGCCAGATGGGCCATGGACAGCAGGATAACAACTGGTACTTATTATATGGACCATTTGCTTTTTAAACAGCCGTGATTGTGATTTCACTCGCCATCCAAACCCAAGTAACAACCCCCAGCCCTGATCTGGCTCTCCAACTGCTCTGTCAGGGATGGCAAAGCTGCTTCCCAGGGTCCTAATTAGGACAGATGAGCAGTGGCACCTCATTATACTGAGGAAAGCACTCCACGGAGAGTAGATCCATTTAATGTCTTGTCCACAGCATTATTTTCCAATGCTTTTTAAAAATGAAGGATTTTCCATGTTCTGCTTGGCCAGGAGGAAGGACCACAATAGGCTGAGGAGCTGGGCTGGGTTCCACCAGATGGAGGTTCCATCCATTCCCTCTCCAGGTCACATTTGTGCACTGAGTTCCCACTCAGAAGTACAAACTGAGGCCTCTGCTCAGAATTCCTTTCTGAGTTTTATGCTAAAATGAGTCAAAGGTGCCACAGACAAGACCATTTTAGGGAGGTGAGAACACAACTACGAGAAGATGCTTTTTTTGCCACTCCACACTCCAAGCCTTGGTGTTAAGGCTGCACAAACTCCTGTTTAACTCTACAATCTGCTTGTTACCTTTTCCATATCTTAAGACCAACCACTCTCTTTCCAGCAGGAATTTAAGCCCAAACCCCAAACTAGCAACAGATACAAAAGCAAGAAAATCAAGATTTGCTGAATGGCTGCAGTATTTCACCTTGAGAATAAAAATCAGATATTCTGGTGATTACTTTTGAAAGCAGCTTCATTTCAGCCTTAAAGGACCAGTGGGGGACTTGAACTGCAGCAGTCACCGATAGGTCTATTCAAATTCAAACTACTAATTGTTTAGGAATTAGCACTGTTAATTATCTTGTGTAGCTGCACTTTCTGCCAGGAATCCTCTTAGTGTGGGTTTAAGGATAAATGTAGATGGGATATGGATGGAGCACCTCTAACATGAGGCAAGGCTGAGGGGGCTGGGACTTCTTAGATTAGAAAAGAGAAGGCTCAGAGGGATCTTATTGATGTACATAAATATATTCGGGTTTCCATCTTTGGAGATATTCAAAAGCCACCTCTGGGCAACCAGGTGTAGGTGGACCTGTTTGAGCAGGGAAGCTGGACCAGATGACCCATGATATGACTTCCAGAGGTCCCTCCCAAGCTCAACCATCCTGTGGAGGTTAATGCTGACAACAGCTCCAATCCCAAAAGGGAGAAGTGGATGCAGGACCTGTGCATGCAGCACTGACACACTCAAGCCACTCCTTGCTGAAGTACAGAAGGTCTGGAGGGCTGAAGTTTTCTGGCAAATACAAAACTGTGTCATAGGCTGTAGCTTAATAGTTTATTAGACCACATAAATCAAGAGTGAGCGTTATTTCCATAAGAACTAGATGAGAATCATTAATAAATAATAATTAGCTGTTTCCTGAGCCTGCCATCTGGTAAGCAGTTTCCCCAGCCAGAAGCTCCTGCTCTTTGCACTTCCCCAAAAAGCTAAAAGATGAACCCAGGCTACTTCTCCTCCTGTGCCAGTCGCTTTGGAAAGTGCAGATACCCAGAAGCTGACATGCTCCCCACTGCACCTCAGCTCTCCACCTGGACAGGTCTTTTCTGCTTATTCCAAGTCTCCAGTTTCTCAAAAAAAGAGTAAAAACCAGAAGTTCTTGAGCCCTGCCTTCCATCCTGCCCTCAGAAACACGTGGGCTCCAAGATAACCAAATTAATCATTCTAACCTGTAAGTGGCTGTCATTAGTATTATTATTTTCATCATATAAATTATCTTCCAGATTAGGTCATATGCATTTTGAGATCCTGTGGTTTCCTAGCAACTCCTCTCCCCACTCTCCATGCAGACACCGTGTGCTGCTTTCTTTTCCTTTTATAGACTCTGTGCAGGGGTTATATTCAGTAACAGTCATCTCAGGCCTGGCCCTGATGACCTTTAGTCTGTCACATTTGGGGGGATAAGATGAAGAAGACAGCTATGTCCCCCCCCCCAAAAAAAAGACATTTGCAGTAGTAAAAAAGAAACCCCCAGTCCTTCACTTCTCCATCTTCTGTCCTCAGAGCAGAAGCACTGAGCTCTGCAGGACAGGGATGGCAAAAACATCCCCACCTGTGGTGAAAACAGGCAGAAATTGGAAGATCTTAAATCCCTTTGTTACTGTCAGGCTCGATCAAAGCAGCCCATCCCACACAAACAGATGACAGGTACCTAAATATCACCCAGAGCTTGTGGCACTTGGGAGAGATGCTTTCCAAATAATTCCCATCTCCACACAGACTCTCCCAGAAAAACCTGAACTGTTGTTTTAGAGTTGTTTCTAGCCCAATGTAGGAAACTGTCTCGAGGGCCAAACCAATTTTAGGCACCAATTTTAATTAACTTCCCTAGCTGAGTTAATCAAGATATCTACCAAATTTAATCACGATGGGGACACGGCGTTGGGCGATGTGACGATCCAGACAGTCTTTTGTGTAAGGAGAATGGGATTAACTTCTGTCCTGCCCCACTGACATTTTTTAAAATAACAACGTCTGCTCTAAACTACAAAAGCTGTGGGGCTTAATTATTTAGATAGCTGGTGGCCCTGTTTCAAAAAGAAAAGGGAACAGACCTCAGAAATGAACCATCTCCAGTCCACATGGAGTACAGCTATTAATATTTGATCCCCTGCTAGCCTGGAGGCAAAGGGAATAATGTTCATTACAACAGCCTGAGACTGAAGCCACTTGAACAATTGACTGAACTTGGGGTGAGGAGGAAACCTTTCCTGCTACAGGTGAGCTGAGCTGGGGCACTCTGGCAATTCCTGCAGCAAGGGAGGAATTTGGGGAAGCACAGAGATAAATGGGAGTGCTCAGTGGTGGCCCAAGGAGCCTCCCTGCAAAGATCATCCCTGCACCCCAAATCCAGCCCTGGTCACAGAAGATAAGATCACTGGGAAAAGGAACAGAGGCACAAAGGCACATATTTGCATATAGAAGAAATAATATAATGGCAATGTAATTATCAGGAACAGAGGGACAATGGAACTGGAAAAGGGAATATCCTTCAGTCTCATGTGCCCTGCTCACCCCCTGACTCATATTCACTGGCAGGAGTCCCTGTGGATTTTTGGATTGCAGCCTCAGGCCAGGCTTCCTCAGGGCCTAAAACAACAGAGCAGTTTGGGAAAGTTTTCAGAAAAAACTGGAGATCCCATTTCACTATTTTTTTTTTGTATCTCAGTCTAAATCTTGCAAATACAACTCGTGTCCCTTTCTCAGGGTGACCAGATTGGACCTTGGCCCCAGCACAGGGATTTCACTCTCATATGCTGATTAGGAGCCTCAGCATTAAAATGGGACAGTGAAATCTAGGTGAAGTATAGAAAATAAAGTCAATTTTGGATGTCCCCATTTCGGGGGGGCATCCAAAGACAACCTATTTTTCAGCCTGGTCATAGTCTAAGTCACCCAGTTAAAGCTACAAACTAATACCTTGTCCATGTCTTGAGGTTAAACAAATCTTTCACACACTGAGGGCCACAGTCATCACACACTTGCAGAGCTCCTGCAGTGACTCTGCTCCTGGACCCACTGCAGATACTTTATTCTTCCTACAGTGTCTACCCATTAGCACCTCTAATTAGAAGGGAAAATCACGAGCTCCATGTTATTTAAAGGATTATGCAGCATTTTAAACTACAGCACAATGTAATTATTTTTTAATAGCCGCAGCTATTTCATGTATTTACTTTTAATGGTGTTTGAGTCATAAATTAACTGTAGAAAAAGGCAAATCAGCACTTGACAGAGGAGCAGGCAGCAATTGAAAAGAAAAACTGAAATGCTAAAAGGAACCATCCAAAACTATCAGAAAGGAAGAGGGCATTCATTTTTCTTGTTTGCTTTCTTCTGGACTGCTTTTTATCATCTAACTTGTCCCCCTGGAGATCCAGAAAGCCAGGGATAAATAAACATGAGAAGACTTGAATGCCTGTGTTGTTGCAGAGTGACTTCTGCCAGTTGTTGAGAAGTGTATTTTGGGCCAGTCTTGTATTATCAGGTACCAAAGTTAATAAACT
>JAOXXN010000303.1:540836-554717 GCA_026770055.1 Myrmophylax atrothorax
CAGCCTGAGCCACTCTGGATTTTGCAGAGTGGTGGAGGGGAACTTGAGACAAAATACCAAGCTGACCTTTGCCTCTTGGTGACATCTCCCAAAATGTGGCACAACATCATCTCAGTGGTCTTGGCTGCGGTGGAAAGGTGTGTTGCTTCATCTTCCACATGTCTGTGTGTGGGCAAGGGTCAGGCACTGCTGGACTTTGGCTGTGACGAGCCTGAGCTCTGCAGGGTGGTCTGGGTCGTGGGGCTGATGCACCAGCCAGGGAGGGCAGCAAAGATGGGACAGAATACTGTGTTTTACCTGAGCAGGTCAAACCCTGTGCACAGCAAGGCCCTTGTTTGAATTCCAGCAAGTCAAACCCTGTGCACAGCAAGGCCCTTGTTTGAATTCCAGCAGCTGGGAGAAGGAACAAACTGGCAACCAGGAACAGAAAATAGTGTGTCCTTCACTTCAATCACACGTGCAGTGTCAAGGAGGATCCACAGCTCAACCCATCAGTCCAATCTTCTGACCTTGGTGTTGCAGGTGGAGGCAGGGTTGGTGTGCTGAGGGACTTGCTGGGTGTCAGCAGGGATACAGAGATCCCTTCAGTCCACTCTTTGCTCCAAATTCCTCCAGAGGGGAGCTGGGTGCTTTCCTAAGGGAATATTTTCCCATTTGGAAAATGGGGACATGACAAAAATAATGATGTTCTTCCCCTGCAAGGATAATTTTATCAAGCTCCTGGTGGAAAGCAGGCAGGCAGCCTAGCCCGTGCCCTGCCAGCTCTGCCCTGTGTCACTGTGTGCCTGCTGAGGGCTGTGCCAGGGGCTGGGAGACACACACCCTCCAGCTCCGTGTGGGGTTCTGACCCAGAGTGGGGCAGGGCACATGGAACTCCAATGGATGGGGAAAGGAGTTGTTGAGGAAAAAAGGGAAATCCATTTGGAGGGCAAATACTGAGGGTTTGCGTGAGCTTTGATGTACAGCTGGTGCACAGCTCCTGAAGGAGCCTTTCCTGGCATTTAGGGGGACTGCTGTGCCCACCTCCCCTCCAGCATTTGGCTGGATGCAGGCAGCATGAAACAGGTCCTGTGCTGCTGTGCCAGGGAGAACTGACCACTTCTGGGGTTCTGGCAGTCTAAGTCAGTATCTTTCTTAGTTTTCACACTTGTACAAGTACACTTTATTTGCTCCCATATTTGCAAAGGGACGGTGAAAAGGATTAATTGTAATAGAATGTTGAAGAGTTTGTGATGTGGTTGGTGTGAGGATCTTCACTGGGTAATAATGACTTTCTCTGGATTCATTCTGGAGAGAAAACTGAAGTTAAATTTCACCAGGGGCTGCAGCTTCCTCATGAGGGACAGCTCCAACCTCTGCTCTCTGTGAGCAGGGACAGGACCCAGGGAATGGCTGGAGCTGTGTCGGGGCAGGGTCAGGTTGGATCTCAGGAAAAGGTTTTTCCCCCAAAAGGTGGTGGGCACTGAACAGGCTCCCCAGGGCAGTGGGCACAGCCCCAAGGCTGCCAGAGCTCCAGGAGTGTTTGGACAATGCTCTCAGGGACAGGGTGGGATTTTGGGGTGTCTGTGCAGGGCCAGGAGTTGGGCTGGATGGTCCTTGTAGGTCCCTTCCAGCTTAGGATATTCTGTGATTCTTCCCTGGCCAGACTGGATGTAGAAGTAAGAATTCCAAGTGACACCTGCCTGGGAAGTGCTCACCAAACAGGCAGGAGCCAGCAACTGTGAGCCACTCCCAAAGCTGGCACAGGACCAGTTCATAGCCCAGCTCTCAGACAGCCCAGCACTTCCAAACCTTCCCTGGGAGCAGCAGTAGCAATGCCTGTCAGCAAATGCTGTTACAGAGCTGCACACACTGACAAGGTCCCCCAGGGACACTCACTCCACCGATTTTCATTGTCCAAACATCTAAATTGCAACTCCAAGCATGACTGGGAAACGAGGAATTTCACAGTGCTGTCTTAGTAGCCCCCACCTACAAAGCCATAAATGGCACAGGTGAATTGTCCCTGAATAGAAAACTTTGAAATTTTCATTTTATGCACAACTTGCTGGGAAAAAATCATTTATTCACTGTAACATTCTTGCAAGTATTAAATTACTTTGCAAATCCCCCACAGCCCATTAAGTTTCTCATGCACTAGGGCTGGTTTTGAACTTCCCATTCTTCTTCTCCCCACTCCTATCAAAGGGATGTAGAAACTGAAACAAAGCTGCCTTTAGGGCAGCAAGCGATTACTTTGTGCCAGAAGGGCATTTCAGAGTATGAATTATGAATGAATAAGCACAAAACAAGTCTCCAGCTATTTCACTTCCAATATGACAATATTTTAAACCAGCACCTGAAGCAGTAATTTAGTGGAATGTCAACTATTCCGCCTATTTCAGTGGGTGCTAAATCAGATGCCTGTGATATTTTAAATGTCAACACTTATTTCACTTGCTTACCAAACTGTGGAAGAATGGAGGGAGAAAAAAAGCTTTTCAGTTGGTTTTTTTTTTCATGTGGAATTCAGCTACCTGGGTGTACTGGTTACCACTGGCAGAACCACCCAGGTCCTAAGACTGCCCCCCTCTCTGCTTGTGCCCGAGGCATCCAGGAAACAGAATGGGTTCTGCTGTTCTTGGGATGGTTAAGAGATCAAAAACCATCCTCTTGGTGAGTCAGTCTGAGATAACCACAGCAATGGCTTTCCAGCTGGGAGCTTTACATTGTGAAAGGAGAGACCTTGTGTTTAAAATGAACATGTTGGGCTGGTAATAGCAGACTCCTGCAGCTGTGCAGATGCACAGAAATCAACCTATCATTTTCCCTCTGTAATTAATTATAGGGTGCAATTGATGCAGATCTAATAAGAATGCTCCCAGCTGCCAGATCCTTGAAACTACTGCAGAGAGAGAGGGAAAAAAAATAGAAAAGATCAAGGGATAGTGAATTTGAAAGAGGTATTTGAAATGCAAGGAAGGCAACACCTTCCTAGGAAAGAACTACCTGTGCTCTGAAAAGATGCAGTACACAGGACAGTGTATTTAGATGTCCTTTTAAATAAACTACAATTATGCCAGAATGGAATGGAAACACAACAATTTGCCCTGTGAAAAGCTGTATCCTAACCAGGGGGAGTATTACCAAAGCTTAGTGTAATCTGGGAAGACATAAATGATGCCTTGCAGGAGTGGGGCGGGGGAACCATTTAATCGGAGTTTTCAGAATATTTCAGCACCCTTAATACAGAGAAACACACTGATTAAACCCCACAACCATCCCCATCCTTTCGCTTGGAGAAAAACCAAACCCAAGCTCTAAATTTGGGTTTTTTTCTAGTCGTTCCAGCCTCAACATGAAATCAGATGATGGGCTGAGACCGAACTGCAAAGCCGCTCAGATCACCACAGCCATCATCAGCATCCCCACGCCGCCCGCGCTCACGCCCGAAGGCGAGAGCAGACCCGCGCCCGGCAGCCCCGGCCACTCCACGAACATTCCCAGCACCACCACAGCCAACATCGTCAAGGTCTCCGCCTTGTAAGACGTGTCGTGCCCAGGAGGAGGCTGGAACAGCGGCCCCTCTCCCTCCCTCCGCACCTCCGCGTTCTTGTCTCGCCGCAACTCGTGCCTGGATGGACCAACCCGGCGTGGCGCGCTCGGCGCGGACGCGGCGGGGCAGAGCATCCTTCGGCCGAGGACTGAGCAAGGAGGAGGGAAGGAGGAGGGTGGAGGAAGGTAAAAAACCCGCATGGAGAGCGTGTGGTGCCGTGGGAAAGGGGCAAAACCCACCTGTGGAGGCTGGAGGGCAAGAAGCATCGTGGCAACAGGAGAGTCAATAAAGCAAATGGAAATATAACACTGTGTATCGCAGCACCTTTTTAAAGGTTTTTAATGGATAATATTTATTCATGAGGAAATGACTGAAAAGGTGAAAAACAATGGATTTTGTGAATTTTTCTTTTTTTTTTTTCTTCATGGAGCAGAACCTTTAAACCAACCAAAATTTCGCATTTTTTTTCTTTTATAGGAAAAATTTAGACAAAAAGAAGCCACCTGTCACAGAAATCTTTCTCCATTCCTCTGAGTGTGTGTGTGAGTGTGTGTGAGTGTGCAGCAGGCAAACACTGAAATCCAAAGGGCAGAGCATGTTCCCAGGACTGGGTGCACAGCAGGAAAACACAGGGATGTGGCAGCACACACACGTGCACACACACACACCCCTCTCACCCTGGATGGCATCTCTTTCTTTAGACAATTTTGTACCCGCCTTTTAAGTCAATACAGTGCAATTGCAAACAGTGTGTTTGTCTGCTAATTATTGTCTGTGAAAACATGTTTGTGGAGAAAAACAAAACAACAACAATGACAAAAAAAGACAGGCTTTAGTAGAGTTTTAGTCCCACATGGGTATCTGCTTTCTATTTTTGTTATCACTTACTTGTAAGAGTGTGACTAGACTACCAGTTCTGTATTTTTAAAAAGGAAAAAAAAAAAGGTAGGATTCTTTTTTAATACTGTACACACAAATGGCAAAGAATGAAAGCACTGAACTCAACTGCATCAAGCATTCCTAAGTCTAACAGAGGTTTCTTGTAATGTATGCCCATGCTTTTTAAGTTTTGGTTTCTATATATCAATTTCTTTGCTAGCACTGGACGTACAACCCATTGTAAATAGTAGCCAAATAATGTCTGGATTTATACTTGATAATAATTAACCCCAGAGCCAAATATCTTGCATGGACAGAGAGGTATTTGGCTTTTTCACAGTCTTAGGGCTCCAGTTGTCTCATCAATGGCTTCTGGGTTGCATTAATTTTGGGGACAGACTAGATCAGCAATTTTAGTTGTCCAGGCCCAGCACAGGATCTGCTTGAGGAGGGGGAGCAGCACTGGAGTGTGGGAAACATTGGATAACATGGTACAGACAGCATCTTCATTTTCACAGTTCTACACTTAGCTTGGGAAAAGCCTGATCATGTACTTCTAAATCAACCAAAACCTGCAGGACACTGTGTGGTACTGCCAAGTAGCTCATACCTCTAACCAAGCTGGGGTCAGTCCTAGCACCTCTTTCTGAGATCTTTCTAGGAATGATTTATTGTGAGGAAACACATGGACCTGAAACATAACTGATTTCCCCCCCATATGAGTAACTTTTTTCTCCCTTTTCCAGAAGGATCCCCTTTTACAGGTGTGATCCATGAAGGGCAGAGTGAGGAACATAATCACCCACCTTCCCCCTTCTCACACAGTGTTTGCTTACTGTGGTCATGCACAAACCTCTTCTATGACCCCATGAAGGGACACGCACCACCTCCCACCAGCTTGGAGATAACAAGGAGAGACATCAAGTGTCCTGTTCTGATCAGTGATTTCACCAACATCAGAGTTAAAAGAATGACTCAAAGCACGTCTGAGGCTGATTCAGCAAAGGGATGACTTTTCTTTAGCATCTGTCATAACCTATCCTGATGTAATATTTATATCCACGTATACATACACATATAAATAACTACAGACACATACATGTATAGATAATTAATAGACCTACATGCTGACTTACACATAGGAGCTGACAACCTGCTTTGGTAGCACTGCTGCTTGTCTGTAGAGTGGACTTGATGGCTGATGCATTAACCCAAAACCCTCCTTAGAATCCTACAACATCCTAGGAATATCAGAACTATGGCTAAGCCTCCAGTAGCTGCACCAGCTTCTACTCATTTACCCCAGTGCTGCAATATGTTCCCCCAAACTATGTTTAGCCCTGATTTAAATGATTAAAACGCTCTGCCTTTTGCTGCTTCCTGTAGGAGGTTATACTGCAGTTAATCTTGCCATTATTGAGTTTTTTTCTTGATGTTTTAATTTAATCTTTGCTTTCATTTCATTAACTGACATTATCTGCTCCTCATGTGAACACCCTCACCCCTGCAGATCAGAGGCCTTGCTCTCCACCATCTCCCACCTTGCAGCCTCATTGCCACTGGCACAGAGTGAGGGTGAAATGCCACTGTGCTGACAGGGGGCAGGAAAGAAAACCCACAAAGAATCAGGGATTCAACAGGGATTCTTGGTGCTGCCTTTCTTATTCCTGATTTACCAGGGAGTGCTAACAAGCCACTTCATCTCTGTGCACCAATTTATCTGTAAATAGCAATTGTAGCAGCCCTTGTCCAAAGCACTACTGGTGCTTTTAATTGCTATCAATCAAAATGCTTTTTGAAAAAAAAAATTAAAAATTCCACAATTTTAAGAGGGGAAAATAAAGTTAAGGAGGAAAGCCAGCCCTAGGGGTTCTGGGTGGCTGCTTGGGCTCAGTTTGTGAAGGAAGCCACGGCCTCTGCTCTCTTCCATGGAAGAGGAATGGTTATCTTTGGTCAGAAACACGTGGTTTGCCTCTTCTGCCATTCCCTGAGCAGGTGCTGCCCCACACAGTCAGTTCCTCAGCACAGACTCTCCCAGGATAAAACCAGACAAAATTAAGGGAGTCTGAGCCTACAGGGACAGGGCTAAAAATATTTTTAATGGAGGCATTAGCTGCCTTTATCCCCCAAACTGAAGCTGCCCAAGTAATGCTTCCCAAAGCACTGGGAAATGTTTTCATGGACTTTTCAGCATGTTCTGTTCAGAGATTTCCTCTCTTCTCACCTGGCATTGGGCTGCAAATCAGAGTCACACCCAACAGGCAGAGAATGATGAGAAATACCTTTCACACGCAGGCTTTGAATTCCATCTACTCTTCCCAAAATCCACCCTTTACTTTCAGTTTCCTTGAAAATCTTAAGGACACCCATAAAGAAGAGGCCACAGATACATCTGGGCACACAAAAGTTAAAGAATTGTAAAATTTAATTTATCCTCTGCTAGCACAGGATCCTTCACTGATATATGGCACTATTTTAGATTTAGAATAGATTTAAAATTCTCCAAGGACTTCTTCTACTTCCCAGGAGAGCCTATTCCAGTGATGGACCTCAGTGTCAAGGATTTTTCTCCAGCTGTTCAGCCATAATTCTCTTCTTACTTTTTTCTCTCTTGTTGCCATTTATGCTCCATTGCACCATTTAAATTATTCTCCTTTTCACAAGAGGAATATAAAACTTTATACAACAAATTCTTATCCCAGAGACTACTTTTATCTGTTGAAGAATTTTCAGAGAGAAGTGAACAGGGAAATGATAACCTAAATAACACACATGGCTTCAGTGTGGGATAAAGTTAATGGGTAATTCAAAATACACCCTTCCTTAATTGGCCAGAAAGACTAAATTTAATAAATGCCACTTGTTTAACAAAAAACTATTGATGATACACCTGAACTGCAACCCAGAATTTATCATTCTAGTGTAGACATCTTAAGGTGTGCACATGAAAATCAGATTAATACCAGCTAAAGAAAGTGAAGTTTCTTCAAATATTTTGCTTTTTTAAGTAAAGAGGCTGCAAATGTGTTGTATCTTACCTGTATTATGAAGAAAATTCAGTCAATTTAAAGCCTTATTTAACTTATGTGTTGCAACATCCCTTGGATCCTGTAATATTTTTCTATGTTGGACTAATGCAGTTATAAAATCAGCACTCATGATGGCTGTGAATATCAGCAGCTTTGAACTGAAAACTTAATTCTGCTTTTGAAGTCAGATGAATAATACATTTTTCCCACATAATTTACCCATCTGGTGTATTTTAATTGATTTTGTTTTCAATCACTTATTTCTCTCCAACACTCCAAGCCAACTGCAGTAGATTTATGGCTTTAAAGGCCAAGTTTTTAGGCTTCAGGTTTGCCATAAACACTCCCTATAATTACTTTATCCTTCCAAAAATGCAAGAGCAAAGGGAAGGCAGTGAGCACGTGGACCAGAGCCAGGAGACCGAGCATCAGGACCTGGGTCCTGCTCCTGGTGGTCCTGAGGAATCTCGAAGAAGTCATTTCACCTCTCTGCCAATTATACAACCTGTAGGGCAATTAACACCTCCCCCTGTGATGAGTGGAGCTCAACTCATGACACCCCCAAAAATCCCCCAGGGAATTCTGGAGCCAGTGCACCAGAACTGCTGCTTGTGTGCAGACAGCAAAACCTGTGCCAGAAACGCTTTGAGTGGCAGGCAAAAGACCAGGTGACAAAAGAGCTTGTGAAAACCCCTTCTTCTGTTCTCAGTCAACTCTGTTCCTTTGTGTGTATCCGTGTGCACGTGTTTCTTTCCATTTTGGGTTAAACTAGTGCTAGTCCAGGGGTCTCAGCTGCCTGGGGGGAAGGTACCAAGCACACCGAAGGCTCCTCTCCAACCTGTGGCAACAACTGGGAGCAACCACAGGCTCCTTGGGCCACTGGAGTATCCTCCACACTGGTGTGATGGTCTATTTTTGATAAACCAGTAGGGCATTCCAATGCAATGGTGTTTTCTTTAGGAGTTTTATGTCATAAGAAGCTCTCAACCTTATTATTTTCTATTTTCGTCCTCTAAATGGGCTTTGCTTATAGACACCAGAGGACAGACACGAACTGGACTGTACACAACTGCAGGTAGCTTCATTGGAGAACAACTTTCTAGAAGAACCAAGTTTCCTGTTGTCTTCTTTTGGAATTGTAGTGCATATGTTGAAACTTGTATATCATTTACAGTATTGAGTCTTGTGCCACTGCTGTACCTGATGTATCCAATCCGGATTAAACAGAGTATGTGCCACAAATACCAAGATGATGCTGGAGATTTCTTCTAAAAAAGAATTCTGGGAGGGTCTTTTGGAGAACTTTGGGTGTTGAACTAAGCCACTCAAGCTGCATTTAACCACTAATAACCTTTATTTAAGAACCATTAATTAGATGCCACAGGAGAGCAATAATGCAGGTACTGAAGTGCATCTCCTGTAGTATCCTCTTTTTGAATGTTTATTTGCAAAATTCATCTTGGAGACAAAATCACCAAACTCTGCAGACAAAGTTGAGGTGAAACCCCTCCCTGGAGTAATTTGTGACACAAAGGGAGTAAGGCAGAGAAAAAGCAGAGAAAGAAAAATACTTCTAACAAGATATAATAATATTTAAAGAGCCTTTTAAAAGGCAATCTCAGCTGTTTAGGCCACTCTTGCATTTTGTGTTGCAGATGTGGGCAACACAAGGAGAGCTGCTCTCAACTCTGTCAGAAAGAATCACTAGGAGGCATCTTTTAAAATTTACAAAATTATTTAGGCAGAAATTAAAATCACTTACTAGGTGACTCCTAAGAGCTTACACACACTTTCCTCTCTTGTAGTAAGGGCCGAGTCCCACTAGGAGCCCTCACTGCCCCAGCTGCAGGGGAACCTCACCCAGCAGAGCCCGTCCTGGGTGACATTCCCACACCACTCCTGAGCTCCAGCAGTGCTGGAATCCTCCTGCACACTGAGAGGATAAAGTTTAGACCCCCCACTCCACAGAAAGACCAGGGACACCACAGGATCTGCACGGGGAATTTTGTAAGAACGTTAGGAATGCTCAGGTGAGTGATTTGTGTTTCTCAAAATTAAAGTGGCTGAAGGTGAGCAATTAAACACCCCTGAAGACACACAGTGCACCAAATTAAAGCAGCAAATGTCCTTGGAACTGCAGTTCATTGCAGGTGGGATGCACTGCTTTTACTAAGAAAATTCCAGCTTAATTCTGCAAAAGGGAAAAAAACAATCAAAACCAGACTATATCTGCTTTAGGGAACCTTGGGACATTGAGAAATCTGAAGAAATGTGTCTCTATGATCCCAAACACACTAAAAGCTAGAGGATGAAGTTCCAAAATCAGTGCAGAGTTAGCCCAGGGTCAGCACCCTAAGCCAGCCAGCATTCCCCTCTTTTCCTGCTTCAGAACAGCTCTATACAAAGCACTGAAAGCCAAACAGGAAGTATCAATTAGTTTTAGCACTAACAGGTAATTTCATTGCTAATTGCAGCTTTCCTGTAAGTGTGGCAAGGCTGACATTGTTGCACCCAGAGGGACAGACCAATTATGATTGCTGCACATTTTCTCCATAATTACACCATCCTCTCCCACACAGCTTGCTGTACACCTTGCTATAGAATGTTATTTATACAGTGTTAATTAACTGGTTTTAAATTAGCAATACAGGCATTGAGATGCATGTTTCACTGTGCCACTTAACCAGGATATAATCAGTGCCTGGTGTTTACTAAGAGAATTATGGAACATGGAATGATCACCAACTACATAGACCATGGAGTTTGACAAGGAATTCATCTTCACCCAAAGTCACAGGGAAGGCAAATGAAGCACGAGGGTGGGCAGGCCCTGGCACAGGTTGGGCAGGCCCTGGCACAGGTTGCCCAGAGAAGCTGTGGCTGCCCCATCCCTGGGAGTGTCCAAGGCCAGGCTGGACAGGGCTTGGAGCAACATGGGCTGGTGGGAGGTGTCCCTGCCCATGGCAGGGGGTGGGATGGGATGAGCTTTAAGGCCCCTTCCAACCCAAACCATTCCAGGATTCTGTGAAATGCAATTGGAATTAGTTTATTTTCTCCTTAGTGACATTTCTTACATGTCCATGGCTGCCTTTTACCATCCTTTGTTTACTTTGGGTTGTAAAGATTCCAACTGAGCATCCAGCTGTCTTTCTTTTGCTTTTATTAACAACTTGTAACACCATCAGTGAACTTGTGTAAAACATTTACCAAGACACAGCTGCTTATAAAAAAAGACATTTTTCTTCAATCCCCAACAATGTCTGTCTGGTTGTCAGTGTCCTTTAGACCAGCACTGTTTGCACAGATCATGTCCATGGCTGGCACCAACCAGCCTGCCCCCAACAGCAGCATCAGGGCATCAATCCCCACTTTTCAGCAGCTCCTGGAGATAGACTGAGTTGACATGGTAGGCCTTCATCCAGCTGAACTGCCTGCAACTTTGCCTGTAGTGAGACACTGCTGCATAGTAGCTTTGCCAAGCTTCATAGTAACACTTCCAATAGTCTTCGTAACTCCAATCCTCATACGGAGCATCATCCCAGGAGCTGCAGGTCCAGTCCTCTTCAGTTTTCCTTGTGGAAGGACTAGAAAACTGATGGTTGTGACTTTTCTTTTGTTTAGCATTTTGCTTCAGAACTTTCTTTTTCACTTCCTTTTGCTTTGGAACATGTGATGGCTCTTGAGGCTTCTCTGGTGGAGGACAGAAGCCTGAACGACCCTGATGCCTTATGGGGACAGCATTTTTCTCCTGTGTGTCTGAAAATCCCTCAAAGCACGAGTTGTTCTCCTTACTATTAGAAGAAGCCCTGGCAAGTGCTTCAAAGCATGAGTTATTCTCCCTGCTACTAAAGGAATCCCTGGAACTGTCTGAACCATCACTGTCACCAGACATGTCACCGTTTGCTACTGTCTCTGTGTGATGTTCCATCTCTTCCCACTCCACATCACCATTTCTGGGGAGCTCACGTGGCTCTCCTGGGCCTGAATAGCTCCTTAAAATTTCCACCTCTCTCTCCGAGCCTTCCTTGATGAAATACTCATAGTCTTCAACAAAATCTGAGAAGCTCCAGGGATTGTTGAGTTGCTTTTTGAAGGAAGACAAACATGGAATTTTGGGAAGGTTTTTTTTCAAGGCCTCCTCATCTGGAGCCTG
The DNA here is from genome assembly GCA_026770055.1 of Myrmophylax atrothorax. NCBI lineage: Eukaryota > Metazoa > Chordata > Aves > Passeriformes > Thamnophilidae > Myrmophylax > Myrmophylax atrothorax. Next base: position 552,433 of record JAOXXN010000303.1, read on the forward strand.
AGTGTTGTGATGTCCATCTGTTCTGGAGACAGTTTTGACTTGATTCCTCTGTTCTGTGAGACAACTGGAAGTTTGGGAGGTTCTACTATTTTTCTCTTTATTTGCAGAATTTGTGCATTTTTTTACCTGCTTTTGCTTCATAGACTTTTTTGGCCTTTCTGCAGAAGAATTACCCCTTGGAAGGTTAGAGAGAGGCTGAGGTGCCTCTGGAAAACCATTCTGGACAGGCTGCAGTGCTGGTTCCTCTGCTTTAGGACACACAGTGTCACAATTCACCAAAGGTCCTGGAAGTACAGCAGGTTTAACTTCAACCTCCCCATCTCCAAACTGATCCATCATTCCAGGAGGTATTGGCTCTGCACAGAAGGGAAACAAGCAGGCACTTAATAAGTGCATCCCTCCTCCTACAACTCAAATGAGTAACCAAGCAAAGCTTCACAAAATTGCATGCTAAGACATTGAATTAGGACTACAAACCACCCCCTTCAATCTTGGAAGAGCTCAAAGAGCCAGAACATTTCCTTCAGGGAAGAGGCTGATGAGGACAAACCTGTCATCTATTTCTCATATCCTACTTGACCAGATCAAGTTAGAACTTAGACAAGAAGGCAAATGCCACCTTTCAGCAGAACAGCTTCTGGCAAAGGGAAGCAGATCTGCTGTTTCAATTATTCCTTCCTTCCCCTGCTGTTTCTTACAGTTTGAGAAAGGTTTTATACTAAGATTTCTGGAAGTCCAAGTAGTTGTAAGTTGCTTACAAACCAGCTGGATGCAGAGTTCCTCTCCCTATGCACTCAGTTCATTTCTTACTGCTCCACAAAACTGCAGCAGCTACACCAGAAGTCATTAGCAGAGAGTATGAAGAACCTGGACTAAAAGTAATGCAGCTCCAGCAGAGAAGCCACATATCAGCTCCCTGTGGACTTGTCTGGAGCTCTGAATACCAGAAAACAACCAAACCCCCACTGTATTCCAAGCACAGAGCACACCTGGCAGAGGAAGAAGCTGGAGATTACACTTCTGAGCAATCTTCATCATCATGTTCTCCTCCTCCCCACGGCAGCAGTAGGTCACAGCCAAACCCAGAGTGCCTGTGACACACAACAGAATTAATCACCCCCTAACACAGCCAGCAGAGCAAGGGAAAGCTCCAACAAGCCATGGATTTGGCTCTCACCAAAGCGCCCAGCTCTGCCAATGCGATGCATGTAGGTCTCCCAGTCCACAGGAACGTCCAGGTTGACAACCAGGTTCACTTTCTCAGCATCAATTCCACGAGAGGTCTTGAGAAAACCAGAGAGAGAAGGAAGGGGAGTGACAACTGAATGTGCTGAACAGAGCTTAAAATAAATGCAGAACCACAGGATGGGTGAGCTTGGAAGGGATCACAGTGGGGTCATCTGGTCCAACCTCCCTGGAGTTACTCCCACCCCATTTGGTACTCACAACACACTCATGTGGTAACTTTTAGTTGTTATAACACACCATAAAGGAGCTACAGTTTTCCAGGCATTTTACAGCATTACAAGGAAAACAGGCATATTGCTTTGGGATATGAAAACTAGGGATCATTTTTCTTATACCTGCTACACAATTGGGTTTTTTCCCCCCAGCATCAAAAGGTCCTGTCAGCATGGAGCCATGTCCTCAAGACAGCACCTCAAACCACCATCCAAATAATTCACCAGCAATGAAAAAGGTGAGTATCTCACACATAACCACTGCTCTGGTTAGCTGTTTGCAATGTCACTACTGGGAGCATTTACTGGAGAAACAAACCATTCCTCCCCACAGCTCCTACACAAAACAAACTACTCCCAAGTCCCTTGAACTTTTAAGCATCAACAAAGCAATAGATAAATTAAAAACTATTTCTGAACCAGATCACAGAATGGTTTGTGTTGGATGGGACCTTAAAGATCATCTCATTCCAAGCCCCTGCAATGGGCATCCAGATGAGGGATGGGAGACAATTTCTAAGCTCCACAGTGAAAAGAAGTCACAGTCTCAGGGTGTTTTATCAGCACATTTATGTTCATTTCCCAGTCAAAGCTAATTCTCTGAAGTAACTTTATGTGCCATACTCCTCTATGCTGTAAAATTTGCATAGCAGGTAATAAATTTGAAATAAAATTTGTAAAAAGCTTGTTTGAAAGAAGTAAAAACTCACCAAGTCTGTGGAAATCAGGACTCGACAGTGGAATTGCTTTAATTTGGCCATAGCATCGAGTCGTTGGTTTTGATTCATGTTGCCTGGAAAGATAAAAATTAGAAACAGATCACAT
>JAOXXN010000303.1:567836-587632 GCA_026770055.1 Myrmophylax atrothorax
AGCAGGGAAAGGAACGGGGCACCGGGAGAGGGGGCACCGGCAGAGGGGACTCAGAGGGAGCGGGGCTCGGCCCGCGGTGGGCAGCGGCACCGCGAGGGGTCGGGCGGTCCGGCTGGACCCGTCGCTGTGAAACCGGAGGCAGGTCCCGACTGGGGGTCCCGCTGCCGCTCCCATTGCTGGGAGTGGAAAGGGAGGTCCCGGCCAAATATTGGGGTCCCGCCGCTCCCCATTGCTGGGAGTCGAGAGGGAGGTCCCGGCCGGGGGTTGGGGGTCCCGCCGCTCCCCATTGATGTGAGTTGGGAGGCAGGTCCTGGCCAGATATTGGGGGTCCCGGCGCTCCAATTTATGTGAGTGGGGACACAAGTCCTGGCCACGGGTCGGGGGTCCCGCTGCTCCCATTGCAGGGAGTGGGGAGGCAGGTCCCGGGCAGTGGCGGCTGCTCGGGGGTCTATCTGTCTGTCTGTCTGTCTGTCCGTCCGTCCGTCGGAGAGAACCCGCGCGCGGGGGCTTTAGGGACAAGCCGCCAGCACAGGTCAGAAATCAGAGAGACATCCACGGGGATCTCCGCTAAGTTGACGGGAATCAAAAGGATGTAAAGGGAGAGAGGAAAGAGCGCTCGGCGCTCCCGATCCTCGCTGAAAATACTTGTTTAATAGGAAACCCTTTGTCAGAGCTCAGCGCTGGTTTCTTCCTCCTCCCGCTCGTGCTCAGGTGGTAACCCCAGTCCCGGGACTTGCTCGGGCTTGTGCACAAACCCCAGGGTGGTGTTGGTGCCCTGGGGCTTGCAGGGGGTGGGTCGGTAGGAAGAATTAACCCCTTCCAAAATAGGGTTCCCAGCGGGTCTGGCTCGGTCGGAGTCGTGCCATGTCCTGATAAATAGATAATGAGAACAAAAGGGGAAGACAAGGCAGAGCAAAAAGCGGGTGGGTGAAGTTTCTGAATGCACAAAAGCTCCCGGTTTGGGGTGGGAAGGATGTTGATTTCAGCAGGTTTTTGTGCTCGCTGGAGTTCTGTACAGTGCCTGCCTGGATTGCAGGAAGCGTTCCCTGTGGAACAACACCGGAGCCCACACAGAGCCAGGCAAAGTTCCAGCTGTGCCCAGGGCAGCACCAGGGCTGCAGATCCTTGTGCTCCTGGAGATCCAACAGCTTGTGAAACACGGGCTGGGGCAGTGGCCTTTCACTCTGAATAAATGTGGCAGCAATGACATTTAACCTGCTGGTGTGCCCAGTGTTTCCCCAGCAAACACAGAAGCTGGAAGACAAACTAAAACAAAGGAAAATGGGAGTCACTGGTGTGCTGTACTCTGGGTGTGAGGAATGAAATGCAAACTGCAAACCAGGACATGTACAGGATAATTTGAAAATTCTTTAAAATCTGAGTGAGTTGGAAAGTGAGGTGGGTAAAAAGGAATAACTTGCAAAAGAGCATCCTGAGAATAAGGTTCCTAAACCAGTGTTTTGTCTTTTAAACAAGTCAGTTCCTTTATCCGAGCAATACTTTTGTAGAGAAGCCTAAATATTGCACCTTTATGTGAGTCTAAAACACATCTATTTGTAGTGCACAAAGCAACTTCTGAAGAGTCAGGATATTCAAAAGGAAAGCAGATCCCTCACACTTAATGTGAAAACCAAAACAAATACTTAAAATGAGAGAATTCTGGATTTGCTCACACCCTTGCTATAATGCAGTAATAGATTTTTTTCACTTCTAAAAGTGCAACAATTTTTCATATATTAAGAAACCAAGACCTAGCCTGGCATAAATTTATGTATATGATTGGGTTAAAAAATTGGGAAGGGACAGTTGCCACTTTCAGCAGGATGGTTTGTGACTTGAGTGAAAGCAGCCTGGATGTTCACAGGTTTGGTTTTCACTGGTCACATTCTTTACCCCTGCCCAGTTTTTGTTTTTCAGACTTTAAAACTTTGACACAAATTCTCGGGGTGTCAGAATGCAGTTGGGAGCACTGACAATTCCAGCTCACCCTTGGAATTACTCCCCTCCCCTACCCCAGCAACTTGAGCGGGCTGCAGGTTGCAATTAGTGAAGGCAGAAGCAACTATATTAATTAAAACAACCATAAATGGTATCCTGAGCTTTTCAAAATCAATACTGTCATGATGATAGCCTGGAATTAAAATAGATTAATGTTTCTTTAAAGAGCAGCACGATGGACAGCTGGGCCCATCTGCCCTGATGGGGAGTGGGAACTGAGCTGCTGATCCTGCTGCTGTGCCACTTTCTTCCTTACTGGGCAGGTCATGCCTCAGACATTAAATGCACCATAACCAGGAGTTACAGGGCAGGAATGGTGGGAATGACTTGGCCAGATGGAGACAATGAGCCACCTCACTGGAGCAAACAGAGGTCCAGCTCTAGGGCATCCCTGTGGATTTGGGAACACGGTGGTTTGTGTTGTGTCCAAGGAGCAGCTCCATCATGCAGGGAGATTCTGCAAAACTTCCCTGTTTGAGGAACCAAGCTTCAGTGTCACATGGCAAAGTCAGAGGCTCCTACCAGGAGTTCAGTTTGTGTCAATGCAAACAGCCTTTGGTTTGGTAAACCAGACTTTGGGCTGGGCTTGAGGAGGGGTTTTCCCCAAAAAGCAGTGAATGTTGGCACAGCTCCCAGTTCCCAAGGAAGGGTTATCTTCAAGTGCAACTCAATCCCCCACCAGTGTGAGATTCGAGGATTCCAGCTGTGGCTTTGCTTTCTCTTGCTTCGTTTATTAAAAACATATTTAAATACCTGTGCTTGCTTTGGGCTGCTGGTGTGCCCCCACAGCTCACCTGAGCACTGAGATCACACTGTGCTGTGCCAGAGAAGTCACAGATGAGCCTGGTCCAGGTGTGCTTACCCTGCTCTTCCCATTTCCTGTGGGAAAGCTCTGCCAGGGCTGCCAGGGCTGGATCTGACCCCCTTCAGTCAATGAGAGGGAGATCTCCTATTCCAGCCGCGTGTTTTCCATTGTAAGCTGATCGTTTCTGGCATGTGTGGTGTCCCTTTGATTGGAATTCATTCAGAAGCTTCCACATGCAAATGCTTCAGAGCCAGGAGAGCCTCAGCTGACACAGCCATTCATCCCAACCCGTGGTGGGATCAAGATCCCCATCCCAGGCTGACACCAGCCTGTGGAGCTGTTTTTGACAAGCTGTGCCAGCTCTCTGTATGTAGAAAATACATCAGACCTTGTTCTCCTCTGGGAAGAAGCCCCTGGAGATTTATGGACAGTGTGGCTTGGGAGAATGTGCAGGGCTGGTTTCTGGGTCTGGTGGTGGAATAAGCTGTGCTTCTCCACCCGTGTCATCTGTCCTTCCTGTGGCATTTGTGAAATGTGCCACAGAGCTTGTGAATCTTCCATTCATGCAATTAATCCTGATGCTGAAAGCCCTTTTGACTTTATGGGCTGCATTTGGCCTCTGCAAACACCATCCTGAGGCACAGCAGAATCGTGTCTGCTCTCAGAGTCCCAGAACGTTATCTCAGCTGAGAGATCAGATTTAACAAGAATTGTCTTGCTGAGGGATTAGCAGAGAGGAATTTCATTTCCGTGCCTCTCGCTGCACATGGCGTTACCTCCGTCTGCTCCTAGCCATGGGCATGGTTGGCATTTACGTGGGACAACAGCAGGGCACCCACTGTGGGGTTTGGGCTTTGGGGCTCATCTGCAGTGAGAATAAATCACTTCTTTTCAGTAGGGACTGGTGGGTCCATGGGGTGCATTTATCTGTGACTGTAACAGGCAAAGGGTCACAGTCATGTTGACTCTGGTTGTGACTTTACTCTGCATGTTTTGGTCTTTCTTCAGGAATCCAGGATATTTCTGGGGTTTCTGCTGCTTTTTTCAAGGAGGAAAAGTATTAAAGTAGCTATTTAAAACAACCACTCTGACTTGAACTTTTCAATGTTCTCCCTGCACATTTGTCATAAATGCATGGAATTACTGAGTTTGATGGAGTCTGACTCCCTTCTTACATTAATTTATGTCCTGGTAGACAATGTTTCTTGCTATGAATATCCTGCAGGAATAGAACATTCGGCCTGAGTGAAAAATACAGCCAATTATTTTTATTCTCTATCTCACAGTGGGTCCTATTCCAGTAACTGTGTTCCACTCCAAGAGGATCTGCTGTGTTTTCCTTCCTGCTCCTTCTAAAGGGGCAGCTGGTGTGGTTTGCAGTTGTGTGAGGTACAAATGACAGACCTCAGGGTCCAGTGTCACCGCCCCCACCTCCAGCAGGTGGGAACAGGCAGCTCCATTTGTGTCTCTGCTGATAAAATGGTCACTTTGAAGGTGACTTTATCCATCAGTGCTGGAGGCACCGTCAGGAACTTGGGTGGTTATCGCAGGATCTTGTTCCCTGGTGTTCCTTAAGGGAAGGTGTGACTTGACAGCAGATGTCCTGTCACATAACCTGGGGAGGAAAAGCAGTCACACTCTTTGCCTGCTTGGTTATTTCCAGAGCAGACTCCTAAAGATGATGATGGATTGTTTTTTTTAGACTCCCAGTTTCATATATTCAGGAATTTAAAGACCAGATCCCCAGGTAAGCAGACCTGGGGTGAAACCCAACACTTTGACCATCATCTTCGGTTGTCAGTCTGTACATCGAGGCTTGTGGTCTTTCTTATCCCTGGGTTGTGAGTAGAAGTGTGAAGGAGTCTGCTGGAGCTCTTTTTAGTCCATTTATTTCCTGGTTGTAGAGAATTGATTCTTTCAATTTGCCTTTAAACACAGCAAGTGTGGTTGGGAAGCAAGAACAATATCATCACAGTGGGAAGGAAGGCAGTTGAGTAAGGAAGGTGGTTAATGGAGTCATGTGAACCACTTCCATGGGTAACATCTGTTTGACATCTATTTAAACTGGGGGGGGAGAGTCTTTGGTATAGTTTCAGCATCCTTCCTCTTTCAGATGTTGTGAACTCACAGTTAACATCCTTATGTACTCCTAAAATGCCCTGGAAAAACAAGAGTAAAAAAGAGACTTCAAATTATTGTGATAAAATGCAAGGACTAAAAGAACTGCATGCCCTTGGCATCCACTAAGGGAAGGAGAAAGGTGGAACACGGAGCTGGAGAGAAGCTCTCTGAACTGTGCAGCAGGGGCTCTGCCCAGCCACAATTGCAGGCTTGTTGAAGATTAATCCAGTTAGTGACCCAGAGGAAAACACAGAAACAATATGATCAGCTCAGCAGTTCTAAAATAATTTTGGTCTCTATTATGTCACCCGCTTTAAATACCAATTGTTTGTCGCTGGGTCTGCTGCCCATCAGAACTATTATTAAGAACTATTTGCCATTGGCTCTTTCCTGTCCTCTTAGCAATAACTTCCTCTCTTTGCAGTTCTTTTCCCAAAGAGCTGGACATCTGTCTTCCTCCTTGCTGTGACAAACACACTCGAGGCTCTTCTTCCCAGCTGAAAGCCAAGAGGTGTTGTTGGGTCTTTCCTTTCCTCCCATCAGCATCCCAAAGCTGCTGCAGCCCTGGGCAGGCCAGATGTGTGGGTGGGCTGGGAATACAGACAGCTGTGGCTCAAGGGGATTGATGGGAAGTGGATTCTGAGAGCTGGGTGAAGGCAGATGCTAATAGAAAAATGTTAGTTCCCAAAGTGGGTTAAAAAAGTTACTTATTTACCTGGGAAGTGGGAAGTGAGGAGGAAAATCTCCCTTGTTTGCAGTCTCAGGTATTTGGGGTTGGGTTTGATGAAATGCCAGTAACTGCTGGAGGATGTTCCTTGGGGCAAGCTCTCCTCCTGCTGTGTTAATCAGTGGTGGGAGATCACTGATTTACAAACTGTGTAAACCAACTGTTGTAGTTCTGGGAATAAATATTTTGAGGACAGAATTGAAAAGGTGGCTTACAAAGCAATTGGTGCCTTTGCTTCTCAGAATGGAATGTTTCCAATGCAAAAAACCTCCATGTTTGAACTCTTGACATTTTTTTTTGTTTGGTTCCCCCCTGTGTTGAATATTCCTTGATGATCATTTGCAAGTGGAATTTTGAATTTTGCTCTTCAGTCTTCAATGCTTGGGGTGTCTGTAGTTTAAATGAGCTTTGCTTTGGAGAAGCATTCAGCCAGAGCTGCCTGGATCACGTCTGCACAGGAGGAGAGATCCAGGTTTACTGCTGGAGAAAGGAACCTTTCACATCACACACCAAATCCAGGCACTGAAATGGAGCACGCACGTCACCCTCAGCCCTGTGTGTACTTGTCTTGCTCTCAAAGACAGGAGTTGGCTTGTGCAGAATTAGACATAAAATTTTTCATGCCAGCTTTTAGGGATTGCAAAAGTTTCAGGATTAATTAGATCCAGTTTGAGGCATCTGATTTTTAACTGGTTTACAGAGATAGGTTTGGATTATCTGCAAGTTGGCCTAGTTCTAACAGGGCTTTTCTTGGAAGCAGAGGTGCCAAACAGCCACTTACTCTGAAGCACAAAGTGCCTCAAATTAGACACCCGGGTCCTTTGAAATGCTGATGTGTTTGTGCACCTTGAGCAGAGAGCAGCAGGTACAGGAAGGGAGGGTGCTGATGAGCAGGATCTGTGCTGGACCCAGCCTGGCAGTGGGTGCTGCTGCCCCTGCACTCTGCTCTGAGCCCAACTGACCCAGCCACAGGGGTGGGGTTTGCAGCTCACAAAGAGGCACCAGCCAGAACATCTCCTGATGCCCCGTGGTGCCCAGCTTACATAAGGGCACTTGCATAACCCCAGCAAGCTCTGTCAGGGTCTCTCTCCATGCCAAATTAGGGCTCTCTGGGGTTTTGTGTCACATTCACGCTCTGTTTGGAATTGCACTTCAGTTCATCACAAATTCAAGTTCCTCCTATATGAAGTGTGTGACCAAGAGCCAGTGAGGCTACAAGGGTTGTCTCTTCAGCCTGGAGTTCCCATCACCTTCCTGAGTGCATTTGTTTGATTTCCAGCACACTGTGCTGAACTCTTTGCAGAATCCATTATTATTTGCAGCCCAGGTAGTTCAGTCCTGACCCTCTGCCAAGGTCATGGTCTCTTTTCTCTGGGACATTGTTCCTCTGCTGGAGAGCTTCAGGGAAGTCAGTCTGGTCTTGGGAGAAATGAGATCTTCTTGGCAAAGAGGAGAGGGTGGCAGTTAGACACTGGGGAAGAAGGATTTGTGGGTTTTTTTCCCCTCCAGAATTTTCTTTCCAAGGTGAATGCTCTTAATTACCACAGGATAATTATAGGTGGATGGAATCCAAGCCCTGCAGGCTGTTTGGTCACCAGGCAGTGACTTCACTTTGGGTTGGGTTTCCCTCACTCTCCAGGTCTGTAAAAGACTGAACAGATACCACAAAGAGCAAGAGATAAAGCAGAGGGGGGTTGGTTTGCTTTGTTTTTTCATCTTGCACAATCCCAAATTTCAGCAGCGCTTGCAAGCACAGTTAAAAGCCTCAGGATGTTTAAAGCTCTTGCTGATGGTGGGATTCACTCTTCCAGAGGAACCACGAGGCTGGAGTGGAGGGCAGGTCAGTGGCACAGGACAGAGGAGTCATATCCCCAAACCCCCTTTCCTCCCTCCCCTGCTGCAAGGTGGGCAGCTCAGCCCAGGCATCAGCAGAGGGGTTCAAATCAGCTCATTTGATTAAAACTTGGTTGTAATAATGCCAAGGTCATGGGTTCAATCCCCTATGTGGGCCATTGACTTAAGAGTTGGACTCGATGATCCTTGTGGGGCCCTTCCAACTCAGAATAGTCTGTGATTCTCTGAAATCTCAGCCCCTTGCAGGAAAGGTTTGATAAAAACATCTCCTGATAAAAACATCTCCAGTCGTTTTCCAGTGGCTCAGACTCCCCAGGCTGGTGCTGGCACCGGGTTTGGCTGATCCACCTCCTTTGTTCAGCAAGAGAAGTGCTGGATGTTTGAAGCACAGGTCTTTTCTTGTCCAGGGGGCGACTGGATCTGCCTGTGAGAGACAAAACCAACGCTAAACTCTGACACTTTAATGCTTCCCAGAGCCTGGCTGAGGCTTTGCAAGGATCCCACCCAGCGTGGGGCAGTTAATTGAGGCAATGAGGTGAGCAGGAGCCGCCCAGCAGATGCCACAGGCTCTGAGCAGCCCAGACCCTCGTCCCTCCCCACGGCGCGATTACAGCCCTGCACCAGCCAGGGGATTTGGTGGGAAGTGGCCAATGAGGGGCCAGGCTGGCTCCAAATCCAGCTTTTTGCAAAGCCCCAGATAAAAAAGCCTGCCATTAATAAGGCGAGAAAGGTTAGGACGAGCAGCATTGCAGCAAAGCTGGAGAGGTAAGGTGATAGTTCTGTCTGAGGCTGGGAGAGCATATGGGCCCAGCTTGGGATGGTAGCTGGAAGTGGGACATCATTTGCATGTCTGCAGAAGTGGTTTATTTGCTGATCTTAAAAAATGAGGTAGCTGGAGGCACTGGGTGGTGTGATCAGGGAGCTAAGCACAGATTCTCGGTATCTTCGTGCCTTGTGTGCTCGTTCTGGGTGATAAATAAGTTCCTTGAGAGCAAAGCTATGAAAAATCATCACAAACTGTTGGTTAGTTTTAGGTTCTGGGGTTTGAAAGGGAGATTTGTGGTCAGAAATTGGTGAGCAGTTACAGAGCTGGGTTGTTACAGAGGTCCCAGTTTTCTGGTGGCTGCTCTTTCCCGCTGCTCACATTCACGTACAGAGATGGAAACAGAGCAAGTAATTAAACTAACTTAGTTAAAATGAAGGAGGTGTAGAAAACAGAGCTTGATAACATAAAGCTGAACATAAGAATAAAAAAATCTGGGCTTTTTCCACTTTAATCTTGAGATCTCTTGCTGTGCAAAAATGGTGCTGAGCCTTTTAAACTGTTTGTGGCAGCGTAGGCTGAAGCTTTCCCAGACAGGGGTAATCTCTTCTGCAAACCACCTTACACCAGTGTGACATGGCCTCACCTCCAGCCCTGCTGTCCTGGCCCCTGCTGCTCCTCCCCTCTCCTGCCCCTTCCCCACTCTCCCTCCCTGCTGGAAAAAAAAAAATAAGTGGCAGCTGTTGGAAAGTAGAGCCCATTTGTTTTATGGTGCTGCTTTGGGAATATGATCCAGATCCTACATGAGAGAGAGAGAGCAACAGAATGAAAGGGGAGAGGGGGGAGTTGAGAAGCTCTGGAGAATAACTTGCTTTTTTAAGTCTAGTGTAGAAAGTTCAATCTTTGTAGTGAGGTTCAGAGAGAAAGCAGAACTGCTACTAAAGGTCCTAGCCTGAGAATCAAAGAATTCCTAGTTAAATGTAAGTAATTTTAGTTTGTTGGTTGTTCTGTATAAAATTTCCAGTGTGTTGACATGTCTTTGATTGTCCTCTACTGAGAGGTGTCTGCAAGGAGGGTGTTCAGATCTGAAGACGAGTTAAGTAGTAATAATGGGATTCTTACTGGGAATTAATTTACTTTAGCACTTCAGGTAAAGGAACCAGGTTCTCCATGGAAGGCTTCTCTGTTCATTATTCTGGCTCCTGATTTCAGTTGGTGACAGGGCACAAAAGGCACAAAAGCAGAAGAATATGCTAAAACTGGCAGCAGCCAAAACCATTCATAGTTCTACACCTTGGGTTTCTGCCAAGCAATTAATGCAAACTCAAACTATTTATTTTTGTTGTCAGGTCAAACAATTCACTTCTGTCAGCTCCCTTTATTCCTAGAGGGAAACTCCTAGAAAAATCCAAGGCAAATCCAGTGGGATGGATGTAGCACAGGGGGGGTGCATGGAGAATGCAGTCGGTAGGAAGAGGTGATGTCTCACAGAGCTGCTCAGCCCTGCTCTCCTGGGGCCACTGATGCAGTGTGTGCTTCCTTCCCTCCACAGCTCTCCATGAAGGAGGTCGGGGACGGGCTGCACGAGCAGATGAACTGCATGATGGGGGCTCTGCAGGAGCTGAAGCTGCTCCAGGTGCAGACGGCGCTGGAGCAGTTGGACATCTCCGGGAGCCGCAGCCCTGGACACGGCACGGAGCAGCACCGGTGCCACCGCAGCCCTGGGGACGCTCCCAGGGCCTGGCACAGGGGGGAGGCTGCAGGGGAAGGGCACAGCCCCACGTCCTTCCTGTGTGCTGCGCCACATCCAGCGGGATTGTCCCATCTCGCGGAGAGCACCCACCTCAGGGACACCCCGTCCTCCTCCAGGAGCCTCCGTGGGGAGGAGGGTTATCCCCCAAAGGGACCTTCCTGTGTGTCCAGCAGAGTGGAGCATGTCCAGCCCAGGACATTTGAGGGCAGCATCCAGGGCACAGCTGGGGGGTGGCTGGAATGCCGGGAGTGCCCGGGCTGTGATGATGGCCACGACTGGACGTCCTCCCTGATGTCCCAGAGCAGGAACCGGCAGCCACTGGTGCTGGGGGACAACATCTTTGCAGACTTAGTTGGGAACTGGTTGGACCTGCCAGAGCTGGATAAGAAGGGGGAGAAGAGCGAGGCGTCCCTGTCCATGAGCAGGTCCCAGGAGCTCTGCAGGAAGTTCTCCCTCACAGCCAACATCTTCAAGAAGTTCCTGAGGAGCGTCCGGCCAGACCGAGACAGGCTTCTCAAGGAGAAACCTTGCTGGCTTCCTCCTGAAGACAAACAGCCTGAGATTTCCAAGAGGTCTAAAAAGATGAACAAACTCAAGGGGACATTTTACTTCCCACTCCATGGGAGCCATCACAGCAAGGCAGAGAGGTGCCCAAAGGCAGAAAGCCATAGTGAGCATCCCAAAATCGGTGCCAAGAAAGTCCACGATTCCATAGACTACACCCAGTCTGGGTTTGACATCAATACAGCTGTTTGGGTCTGAGTTTGTCCATGTTCTCTGCCCTGCCCAGCATTTTCACACCAGAGACAAGCTGGAGGCCACACTTGTCTTTTCAGGAGACCCCTGAGCTCTCAACATGGATTGAGATGAGTCCTCTGAAAATGTACCTTGGGCTTCACTTGCCTGCAGATGGAATTTTCTGGAGAATTACATCTTTGAGGACAGCCTGAGCAGCAGCTGACACAGCCCCACGTGGGGAGAGTTTGGGGGACTGACATTTGCAGAAATAATCTGAATCTTCAGCAGCTTTAGGGTGAGTGGTGCCATGGATGACCAGCTCCTGGGACAGCCACTCCAGGCCCATTCCATCAGCTCCAGTTAAATGGCTGCAGCACAAAATCCACTGTGTGCATGTGTGTGTATGAGTGTGCAAATATATATATAGTTTTTTAAAAAGAATCTATTCCTGCTTGTGTGCACTTGAAACTGGGTTCTAAACCAGGCCACCCAAGCCTTGTACCCGAAGCACTTGTTATTTAAATGGAAAGGAATAAGTTTGAATTTATAAAACTTGAACAATTGCTGAATAGGAAGTGAACTCCCAATTTAGGGGTGTTTCCCCCTTATACCAGTGTCCTCCCAGCACCAATCCTTCTCCTGCCAGTTAAACCAGTAGGGCACAAGGCTCCTTGCAGGGGGGTTTGTGACCTTGGGGATATTGGTGGGATTTGCCCCTCTCCCCTCCCCTCATCCCCACAGGTTGCACCAGATACAGCATTGCAAGAGTTAATTGTTGAGTTTTCACATACCAAGTTAAAAACTTCCTTTATTGTTGTGTTTCCTGTTGCTGTTGTGTACAAACGTCTTGACAGAACCAAGTTCTTCAGTGTCCAACTCTCCAAGAGTTTCCAATAAAGTGGAGTCAGTCTTGTCTCTGGTGTGGGGCACCTTGGTCCTGCTTCTCTCCTGTTGGTGGAATCACATCTGGGGGGGTTGGCACAGGGAGCCTGTGCTCTGTGTCAGGCTGTTCCAAGCTGGGATCAGGGAGTTTGGGGAGCAGCCAGGAGAGTCTCCATTCAAGGAGAGGTTGTAAATGGCAGCAAAGAGAAAAGCTGCAGGCAGAGAGGTCCCAGCCAGGGCTGCTCCAGAGGCACATCCCTTTGCAGCCCGTGCACAACCCTGAGAGCCTGCGGGTAACGCTCCAACATCCACCTTCCTCTCCAGCACTGGGAAAGGCAGAGGGAGAAAAGTCTGGGGGAGGAGCTGCTGCCAAGAAAAGAGCCTCAGAGCCCTCATGGAGTGGGACAGGGTCATGGGGGTCCTGCTACAGTCTCCTGTCCCCCACTGCTCAAGAATTAAACCTGAGGGGAACTCCTGGCAGCTCCCTGAGCCACAGGAGTGTGCAGACAGCACAGAGCCTGTTGTTGCCCTGCAGTCCCCCCTTCCCACCAGCCCCCCGTTTCCATCACCAGATGCTCTGTGTGTGCCACAGTGTTCTGTTCCAAAAACCTGTTGCACTCACTCCAAGTTCAGGAAGGGCTTATGTGCAAGCTGTAGCATTATTTTTTTTTTCCAACATGCAATTCTATTCCTGTTGTAACTTCCCCAGGCAGAGAGGCCAGTGGAGCAGAGCATGGAGGGAGCATTTTTTTCACCCTTGCAAATTAAATATAGGCACTAGACTGGCCCTGGTTGTGCCCATACAAGGAGAGGAGCAGGGCAGCATCTGAGGGCTGTGCTCAGCACTTTTTCAGGAACCTGAGTTGCAAGCAAGCTTTTGTTTGTCCTCCTCACAGGCTCTAGGGCTGATTGTTTCCCCCTTCCTAATTTCTCTGGATGCTGAAAGGCTGTTTTTAAAGCATTTTGTTTTCCTCTTTTTATCAGTAGCTTATCCTGTTTGTTACAAATACACCCTCCCTGCCCCTTTGCAGAGGGTCAGCAGAGAGGAGAAAGGAGTTTTCTAGAGACAGCAAGAGCTTTTCCTGCACCAGCCTTGGTCCCAGAGAGTGTGGCCTCACCCCTGGGCTTCCCTTCAGCCCAGCCTTGGGGCACCCCCATCCCCAGGAGCACATCCCTGGCTGGCACCAAAGCCTGAGCCCCATGGAGAGAGGAACACTGTGCTGGATGGGGAGATGCTCAGGGAAACATCCACACCAGGGGCTGTTTTAGCTTGTCATTGGCATTGTCCTCAGCTGTGATGGGTGTGGTGGGCACCAGGGGCAGGGGCACAGTGACACCTGGGTGACAGGTGATAGGTACAACCCTTCAGGTGGCTACCTCTGCAAGGCCATGTGTTATCCAAGGAAAAGGATGTGTTTATGCAGAACACAGGGAAATCTGGAGCTTAAAATGCACCCTGGGAACCCTCTGTCCTCAGGGATTTCCCCCCTTGTTTCCTGCCAGGGGTGCCAGCCCTGCACCCTGCAGGGACCCTGCAGCCCCAGGGCTCTAGAGACTCAGACCCACTTTGCCAGCACAAGGGGTCCCTCATGAAGGCTGATCTCCCACCCCAGCAGCTGTTGTGGGGCTGCTGCCCCATGGACAGGGGCTTGTGAGGGACCAACGGGAGGTTTCTCTTGAGAAAAAGCCCTTGTGGCCCCACATGCTGCCAACAGCTGCCCAGCCCACGGGGCAGTGCTGGGTGCTCCTGCCAGGGAGCTGCTCAGGGGTCAGCTGCCAGAGCCAGCCCTGCTCTCAGCAAAGACTATTGTTTGTAGTTCACGTGGAAAGGGCAGTTCTTGGCCCCAGCTGCCACCCACGTGTTCCTTTCCCACCCAAAATAATTGCTCCTGCTGCACTGCCCAGTCCGTGCCCACTGCCACCCACGTCCCTGTGAGCAGGGACAGGTGCCACCAGCACCCACTGCTGCTCCCTCCCTTCAGCTCGAGGGTTATGGGGTTTCCTTAATTTCTTCCTAGTAGATCAGAACTCTCCTGGGGCACTTTGCATGGACAGCTGACCAAATGGCCAACATAAATGTATTTATTT
Source organism: Myrmophylax atrothorax (assembly GCA_026770055.1). Classification (NCBI taxonomy): domain Eukaryota; kingdom Metazoa; phylum Chordata; class Aves; order Passeriformes; family Thamnophilidae; genus Myrmophylax; species Myrmophylax atrothorax. Next base: position 581,566 of record JAOXXN010000303.1, read on the forward strand.
ATGTTCTCTCTGCTTGTTAAGTGTATCTTCAAAGGATGTTTTGCATCAAAACGGGGTTTTCCAGGGTGTTTGCAGTGACAAATTCAGTGTGGTCTGGGCTTCAGGCAGGCACTTGGAAATGGTGAGTAAATGTAGCTGCATTTCAAAGTTCTTCAGAGAAAAAATATTTAATAAATATTCTTTATAGACATTCAAATAATAAAGAGTATCAGCCAAGCCAGACATCCTCCCTAATTCAGTCTCCAGAGTGAATAGATCAGAGTTGGATTTGTGAATTACCATTTCACTTCTCCAGGGACTTTTCCTGAAATTATAATGCCTTTTTGTCCTCTTTTTTTTTTTGTCATAAAACTGCCATGAAATAGTTCCCCATTATTAAGTATGAAACCTACCTAATTAGCACAATGACAGTCTCTAATGAGGCCCTGGCTGTGTTCTGCCTCATTGATAGGAGTGGTTAGTCCCAAACCCAGGACAATAATTACAGAATCAGGTTCCCCATGAACTTGTCCCAGGAAATGCAGCTTAGGCATTCGGATTTATTAGAAATCTCTGTCCAATCTCATCCAGGGGCTGGATGAGCAGCCCATCCCAGCACTCCCATGGCACCCAGCACTGCTCTGGCACCACTGGAATGGAGAGGAGTTGGATCTGGCCCATACGGCTTAATGTATAGAGAGGATTTAGCTCTTAACTTTAATCGAGTGCTTTTGCAGGAGCTGCTCCTGCTCGACCTCCCTGGGCTTTCCCTGCCACCCTGCTCTCCCAGCCAGATGGCCTCCAGAAGGCTCACAAATGGGCCTCTAATTAAAAAGCCTTTATTTTCAAAACCATTTCACAGCTTACTCTTCTGACAATGAGATGGAGCTCCTTAAGCTGCTGCTGGGCAAGAGGGAAGGGAAACACGGGCTGAGAGCCCCGTGGAGTGTTTTCCTTTGCCATTGACACAGGTTGTGTGTACTGTTTATGTAGTGACAGGACGAGGGGGAATGGCTTTAAACTGGAACAGAGTAGGGTTAGATGGGAAATTGGGAAGGAATCCTGGCACAGGTTGCCCAGAGAAGCTGTGGCTACCCCATCCCTGGAAGTGTCCAAGGCCAGGTTGGACAGGGCTTGGAGCAACCTGGGCTGGTGGAAGGTGTCCCTGCCCATGGCAGGGGGTGGGAATTGGCTGATCTTTACTGTCCCTTCCAACCCAAACCATTCAGAGATTTTGTGATTTACCTGCTGAAACTGTGCCCTGCAAACCTGCACTGCTGCTGAGGCTTCCCAGAGCTCTGTTCCCAAAGGATGCTCAGCCCTGGCCCCATTAACCATCCATGCTGATGTGCCCAACTGACCTGAAAAGCTTCCTGACTGCAGACTGAGCAAACAACAATTTCCACTCAGTTCCCCTCCTACTGAATCCAGAAGAAAAGAAACCCATTGCCACATCCTGGCTGAACTAAGGTCCCTTTTAGTCCAAGTCCAGCACTGGTTTATTCCCTCCAGCCCATTCCCCATCACTGTCATCATCTCCTCTCCTTCTCCAAGCAGCATTTCTGCAGCACGGACCACACGTCCCCCTCTGTTTTATTTCCCTTCCCTTTTGCTCAAGTTCATTTGTATCCACGTGGCATTTCTAATCAGGGAATCGCCCCCCTTCCAGCTGGCAGGCAATCTCCTGTGCTGGTGTTAGAGCATAAATAAAAATGAGTTTACTGCAACAATTTGCCTCAGTGAGGCTGAGCTGTGGCAGCTTTGGGGGAGCCCCATCACCCCCCAGCTGGACAGGGCTGATCTCCCCAACCTCCTCACTGGCCCTTCTGCAACCAGAGGGGTTATTCTGGTGGGGACCAGCAACTCCTCATCTGTGTTTTTGGGAGCATTTCCTGCAAAAACAGTCTCTGAGCTGGCTCAGATTTCCTGCCTTTCGCTGAACAGGAAAGCGAAAGGGGGGAAATCAATATCCCAGAAAGAAGAAACGCCTGATCCCGTGTCAGTCCTCACCTTGGGCAGGCTGGAGGTTAATTCAGAAAGCACTTTCCAACATGCTATAAATGCACATTTAAATCCCACTGGAGCTGGAAGGACATGAGCTCCAGGATCTGGAGGGGAGGCTGTGGGGTCCCAGCTCATGGTCACTCCATCCTTAGCACCAAAGCCCACCCAGGGGAAGGGGCTGTGGAGAGGAGGCAGAGTGGGTTTGTGCTGCCCCTGCTCCTCCTCACTTGGCATCCCTGGGCAGGCAGAGGAGCATCCCTGGCAGGGAGCAGAGCTTGTGGCACAGAGGGGATTCACAATGGCTTCCCCCGTGGCTCCTGTGCTGGCTCAGCACCTCACACTGCCCGTGGGGCTCCCACTGCTCAGGCAATGGGGGGGCAGAGCTGCTCCTCATGAAGAGCCTATGCCAGCAATCCAGGCTGGACCTTCCCAGAGGGCTCCTCCACATCCCTGCCATCAGGCTGCAGTTGGTGAGGTGACATTTCAGGCCCGGAGATAATGAACGTGACGTCCTGTCAGGGTTAATTAGTCCCTGTGCTCTGCCACGACAGCGGCTGCAGGGGCAGAGCCTGACCAGGGGCTGGCAGGGACAGGGCACTGTCACCTCTCAGGGCTCCATGGGCAGAGGAGACTCTGGGACTGAGATAGCAGTAGATTTATTCTTAAATGTATGTGCTAAGAGCAACCAGCAACCTCCCTTTGCCTGGCTGGGATGACTGAAGGGTCACTGCAGGCCCCACAGTGTATTCTCTGTACTCTTTTTTCCTCTATTCTCTGTATTGTCTGTGTCTTCTGGGGCTGAAGGAGTCCCTCAGAGGACTGGCTGGGTGTTCCCAGAGAGCAGGAATGTGGGATTGTTCAACTCTGGCCCGGACTGAGGGCATTGCAGCACCAGTTCCCTGCAAAGGGCAGCACGAAATGGGGTGCCAGTTTAACTTGGTGGCAGGGGCTGTGACAGGCAGTGGCGTAACGTGGCAAGGAACAGAGCACATCCACGTGTCCAGTGACTCTGCTGACCATGTCCAGCACAACAGCTCTGCTGCCAGACAGCACAGATGGCCAAGGCAGCAGGAAGAGTGTCCTGGGAACATGGGGGGCTGCTCTGTCCCTCTCGGGTCCCAGGAGCCACCACCACCCTACACGTTCCCCTCCCTGGAGACACAGTCTGAGGGTGCTGCTCAGTGTGAGGGTGTTCCTCCTGTTCAGCCCCATGCTGGGGTCACTCAGCCTTCCCCAACTACCTGCTCAGACCTTCCCCCTCCTCCTCCTCCTCCTTTCCTTCTGTTCCTGCCCAATTACTGGGAGTTTGCACCCAAAGGCAGCCAGCCAGGCGTTGCTGCTGCAGCTGCCTGATCTGCATGCGCTCATGCTAATGGTGTGGAAACGATTCAGGGGCGGCTTTGTGCTCAGCTTCCTGTGCCCTGAATTGAGCTCTGCTTGGAAAAAGGAGAGACCAGATCCTCTGGATTTGAAACAAATCAAGAGGGGGACTTCGTGTGCACTGCTTGTCTGGTTTTCAAATGTGTTGCTGGTGATGGTGACGCTGTCAGCAAGGTCTGAGCTTTTCACAGATTATATCTGTTATTTGCCTTGTTAAGGTAAATAGCATATATATTCCTAAGAGGAATTCTTATTTATTCCCAAGAGGAATGGGAGAAACATTCTTTTTGCAGCTACAAGCAGAATATTGGGAAATTCACTGGGGATGGGATGTATTGCCAGGAAAGCCGAGCAAAAGTCCTCCTTCCCCAGAGGTTTTATGGCACCTCTAAATCACTCAGAGATGGACAGGATAAGACACCCTGCCCATAAAACAGCAAATCCTGTGGTTTCTTCCCAACATCCAGCAGGCAATTCCTCCTCCTACCTCCCCTTCCTCTGCTCAGGAACACGGGTGCAGCCCTGCCTGCTGCGTGCCAGGGCTGGCATCACCTCTGGCAGCCCAGCCCCAGGGCAGCACGGCAGGGTGACAGCATGGCACTGATGGCTCCAGCATCCCACCAGAGCCATCCCACCCATGAGGGTGTGCTCATGCCTTTTTTGTGTGTGTTTCTATCCCTCTGGAACAACCTGTCACTCCTGCAGCACGTCAAAGGTGGGTTTCCCGTGTCCCTACCAGAGGGGATTACGTTCCCAGCAGGGGTTCACGTCTTTTGGCATAATATGATTTAATGTGACAAGTGTAATTAGATGTGGCACATCTTTGCAACAATTCACTACCTTGGAAAAATCACAAACAAGCTGAAAATCCAGCAGGATGCACAGACTCTCATCTCTCTGTTCGTCGCAGCTGGAAAAAATAAGCACCAAGTTAAGGACTTTTCAGAGCTTCCTTTGGGAGACAGCGAAGTCCTGAACACGATACTATAAATTAATTATTTAGATTCCAGCCCTGCAATGAGAGCCATCTGGCCAGATGCCTTTACCCTTACCACAGCCCCCTCAGAGCTCACAGCACTCGATGCTGAAGGATTGAGCTATCCACGTGTGTCCTGATGGACTGAGGCTTCTCCCTGCCCTGGCAGCGGCAGAAAGAGAACCCAAATGCCTCTCAGCACTTGGGTTCCTCAGCCATTTAGTTTCCTCTGGAATTAAGGCAACACATCAAAACTTCGTGCCTTAGTAAAACACAAACATTGATGTTCATGGAGACCTGGAATTTGGCTGCTCCATCCTTGCCAGCCTCATATCCTGCTTTGTGCAGTGGAAAAACGCCCAGGCTGGGACTCTGTCCCCAGGACAGGGACCTGGGGGTGGAAGGCTCAGCCAATTCATTATGCCCATCAAGATAATTGCCATTTCCACTCCGTGGGGCCTCCCTTTAGAGCTCTGTTGCAGGAGTGCAGCTTTCCAGCGCTGCAGGAAAACGCTGCATTTTTCTCTGCCACAGTCACATTAAAGTGGATTTAAAGTCAGTTCCATTTCCTCAGAGTTTCAGATGTTTGCAGCCCCCAGGCTGCAGCATTGCCAGTGTCCCCCACATAACACAGGGCTGGGGACTGCAGGACAGGAAGATCCTGGTGTGGCAAAGCACTGAAGGAAGCAGGTAGAGGTTTTTCCTGGGAAAACCTCATTGCTGGGAGGAGTGGAGGGCACAGAGGGGCACGACCCCAGAAGCCCTGCCTGCCTTTGCAAGGGAGGAGTCCAGAGGGAAAGAGTTAAAAGCTGTCTCCAGGCAGGAGAACAAAAACGCTGTGCACTCATCTCCCTCGCTGTGCTCATCTAATTATGTTATTTAACAGGATACCCTCTCATTGATTTTAATTACTCACATAATTTGGGAGGTAATTCACAGTACATCCCTGCAGGGTGCACGAGGCTGAGTCGGGAACAATGTGCTCGAGTCTTGCCAGCCCCATGGAAGGAGAGGATGGGGAGGATGAGCCCAGACAGGGACCGTCGGGCTCTGGCCCTTGGGAAGGTTTCTCCACTGGCCACGGGGACATCGGGGGGGACCATGGGCATGGCTGCACATCCTCGCTGGCAGTGGGATTCCAGGATAGCTCCCTTGCCCAGTGGGATTTCCAGGATTGTTCCCTTGCCCAGCAGGATTTTCAGGATTGCTCCCTTGCCCACTGGGATGTCCAGGATTGCCCCCTTGCCCAGTGGGATTTCCAGGATTGCTCCCTTGCCCAGCGGGATTTCCAGGATTGCTCCCTTGCCCAGTGGGATGTTCAGGATTCCTCGTGGCCCTGGCTTCCAGCTGCCAGTGGGATTAAAGCAGGTCCTTGTCTCCCTCTGTGCAGAGCAGCTGTGGATTAATTGGCCCTTTGATCAGTGGGCTCCTGCCAGGGACGATTCGCTCCTGTCACACTGATGGGGGGGGACACTCATCCCTTCCAGTGCCCCCAGACCCCCCTCCAAACACTCCTGGAGGAACCAGCCACTCCTGCCCCCCCCCCAGAACCCTTAATCAAACAGCCCCCATCATTGGGGATTATTAAAAATGCTTTTAACCACAGTTCTGCAATTTTAACTTTTTTTTTTCTTAACCCCAGTTTAGCAAAATTGGGTTGTGCACCCCCAGCACACACTTGTTTGGTTTCTTCGCTGCCTTTTGTAAGTTCTCTGCTTAATTAGGATG
>JAOXXN010000303.1:588357-602071 GCA_026770055.1 Myrmophylax atrothorax
CATGGGGTTGGGTGGGTGGGGGCCACTGTGGCCAGGGGGATGGGAGGCAGCAGTGGGGGGTACAGAGCAGGCAGTGGGACCACCTCCCACCCCTTGGAATCCATGGAATCACAGAATGATTCGGGTTAGAAGGGACTTTCAAGATCATCTCATTCCACCCCCCTACCATGGGCAGGGACACCTTCCACTAGGATTAAAAGTGCTCCTCAAATGGGTTAGTGATGCTCTCATTGCACTGGGTTTTAGGGCATTTCCCATTTGGAAAATATTTCTCCTTCGCTTCTCAGCAGCCTGTGCTCAACCTGAAGTAATTGTATTTGCCTTGGGTTGAACTCTTTTGGCAGCATCTAAAAATAAACACTCTTCTCCTTCCCATAGAGCTGCCTCTGCTGAGAGCAGCAACCAAACTGATGAAAAATTAAAGAAGTGGGAAATCCAACAGAAGGGAAGTGAGATGGCAACACGTCTGTCAGGACTGGACAACTCACCTCACACAGTGGCAAGAAAATTCATGTTTTCCAGGGAAAGACAGGCATTTTCCAAGGATGGGAGCACGGCTGATCCCGGGCTCCAGCTCCACGTGCTGGATGTTGTCCCTCCCTCACTGCCCCTGGCATGGCCCTGGCACCCCAAACCTCAGCAGGGCTGAGGGGCAAGAGGCAGAATCCCAACCCTGAGGGCAGCAGGAGCTCAGCCCTATGGCCAAGCACCTTGAGCTGCAGGGACACCAGCACAGCCCCAGGGAACTCCCTCCCTGGCCTTTCCCCCCAAAAAACCCTCTTCCAGCAGCTCCAGGAGCTCAGTCCCACCACGGGCAGGCAGCAGAGGAGACACCAATGAGCCTTTTCCCTCCTTCCCAAGGGCAGCTTTCACTCTGACTCATCCTTAAGTGTGTCATTCACCACCTCACACTTACTCAACTATTACTTCACTCCTGGCCCCACTCTGGGAAGTTTATCTCACACCAAATCCTTCTTAGTCAAGCCCTAAACACTGATTGTTTCAGAAGGAAAGTGCCCAAAGCTGCCTGTTGGCTGCTGATCAGCCTCTGCAGTGCATTGAATGGATGGGAACACCCTGAGCTCAGCAGGGCAGCAAATCCAGGCCCTGCTCCTGCAGAAAGTGGTGGGAAATGTGCACCCAGCTGTGACACAGTTAGAGAGCCACTTTTAACACACCAAAATAGCAGCCTGGCAGGGCACACAGAGCCTGAGCAGCAGGAGCACCAACAGGAGAGATGTTTCCTCACTTCCTCCTTGAGCCTCAGTCCATCTGGGATGCTCAGGGAGTCTGAAATCTTGGGGAGGGAGGCAGAAGAGCTCTGAGAGTTCCTTGGCAAGGAGGAAACCCTTTAAACAACCCCTAACAAACAGGACATTGAGAGTTTCTGGGAGAAAACCTCTTGTGGGGTAGTTTTCAGTTGAGAGGGGCACTGAGTTAACCCTGTAAGTCCCAAACTATACCAAGACTGTACTTTCATCACTTTCACCACGGTTTCTTTTAAACCTGAAGTCCCTGGTTTTGTGCATTTATCCTCTCTGTGGATCAGGGGCATTCATGGATGTTCATGTCAGGACTAAATCAATACATTCAGATGAGAAAACTTCACTCCAAGGCCAGAAAAAGGTGTGTTATCCTTGGCTCAAGCACAGCCTGTGAGACACTGGCAGGACAAATAAGTGTCTCCCTGTGCTGAAGTCCTGCAAAAAACGGATGTTTTCCTTGTTTCCATTGAAATCCATGTACATTTCCAAGGGGATTTCAGAAAACAAGAGGCTTTTGTTTGCCACTGAGGTTTCTTGCCAGATTTCTGGTTTCTTCTGTACTAGACAACATGGAGAGTTGACCAAGGTGCAGGTGACAGGAGAGAAACGCTCAGTGTTGGCTTTGTAATAAAATCACAGAATCCCTGAGGTTGGGAAAGAGCTCCAAGATGATCAAGTCCAACCATTCCCTCGGCACTGCCAAGGCCACCACTAACCTGTGTCCACACAGCTTTGGAGCCCTTCAGGGATGTTTTACAGAAAGATGGTCCCATTTGTTCTGTAGCACCAATGGGGCTGCAGGTTTTGCTGCTGGTTTTTTGTCCACATCCAGCCCCTGCCCTTTGCTCCCTGTGCCTTTCCTTCTTGCTGCAGATTAGCTGTGACTGGAGCCTGAGCTGGCCTGGATCGGGTCTCCCTCATTTCAAACATCATTTATCATGAAGGATTATCCCACAGGGGCTCCTGTGCAGTCATATTTAATAACGTAAACGGCTTCAAATCAAATGAGTTCTCCTGTGAATTTAAGCCAAACTGACACAGCAGCTTGACACTGCTTATTTCCAAAGCTAAATGAAAAATGGGAGGAGGATGCTGGGTGTCTGCAGCCCTCAAAATGTTACATTCCCATTATAACCATGGGGAGAGTGAGTGAAGGTGTGAGGGAGCCGAAGTCAGTTCGTGCAAAGATTTGTAGCAACATGTGTAGGAAAGGGCAGCAGAGCTGCAGCACTGCTTCCTTCCTCTCAGCTCCACCATCCTCACTCAGAACTTGATTTATATGTAAAACATCTGCAGGGGGAAAAAAAGGCAGGATTAGGGTAACTTCCATGTTGCAGAGGAGCTTGGCTGGCAGGGGCTGCTGCTCTCCATGGGGTCCTCCTGGAGGAGACCCAGGGCTTTCTCAGGTTTCTTGGCTGAAAACCAGCACTCCGTGGAAATGAATCCCAGGAGGCTCTGGCAGCATCCTGCGAGCAGAGGTGGTCCCGAGCAGGACACAGTGGTCAGCACCCCCTGTGGGCTGAGGGGCTGCCTCCTCTCCTAGCTCCAAAATGCTGCAGTGTGCTCAGCCCACGGAGCCACTCCCAGCCCCATCAATCTGTCCTTTGTTCCTCGGCTGGGGCTGTGGCAAGAGGAGCAGCTGCCACCGCCTGCGCTGCCATCCAAGCCCACGTGGGCACCGAGCGCTCCAACCTCCTCCCTCAGCATCCTCCCTGGGCAGCACAACGGGCTCCTTGTGCACCCCCAGACGGGCCAGAACGGGGGGGAAGGGGGGGCTGGCTCTTGGGCTGGCTTTTGGCCTGGAACTGCGGTGCCACCCAAGGGAAATGCCAGGGATGTTTGAACTCAGGCATCTGCCGGGGCCAGTGCTGGGGGGAATGGGCTCGGCTGAGCAATCCCTGTGTCCCCAAAGTCCACGGGGTAATTGAGGTCGTGTCCAGAGCTGGCAGGGCCAAGCCAGGATGGGCATCTCCAACTCCGGCATGGGGATGCACTTCCAGCTCCACCACAGACTTGTCCAAGACCTCTGACACGAATTTATCTTCCTCTGGTGCTGCTCCCTCTGAAGTGCATCCCGCTCGAGATGGGGCACAGAGGATCCAGGACAGCATGGACAGCAGGGTGTCACTCACTGCTCTGGCCTCTGACACCAGGAATGAGTTGAGTTTACTTGTGAGCAACTTCCCTGCAAAGTGAGGGAGAAAAGGCTCGTTTCTCTCCCAGGAAAATACAAACACTGTTTCCCAACCCTGGATTAGCAAGTCATTGAGTTAAAGAACCAAGCTCTGAGCCAGGGCTGCTGTGAGCCTGCACTGGGGTTCATTAGCCCTGCCTTGGGGCTACTGAGCTCAGAGCCCCCCACTCCAGGGGCACTCAGTGGCCAGAACTGCCCCTGCCCAGCTCCCACCAGGCAGGAGATTCCTGCACATCCCAGGGGCAGGAACCCCTCAGAGGCACAGGCAGGGGCAGCCCCTCTCCTTGCTCACAGCAACCCCCCTCAGAGAAGGGAAACTGGTTTTCCAGGTGAGTGCTGGGTGGAACCATCACAGAACACCCCACAGTACCTTGGCTGCTGGAGGCCTTTGCTGGGAACAACCCAAGTGAAAACTCCAGGAAAGTCCACAGGCACTGAGCTCAGCTGAGCGCTGTTTTCACTGCTGGGCACGTTCTTTTTTTTTGTGCCACAGCTTCCTGAGGCTGCTGGGGATCTTCCAGAGCAGCTCCTCTCCCTCCTCCTGCACAGGGTTTCTCTCTGAATTTGGGGATTTTTCTTTCCAGGAGGAGACACAATGCTGTGGCTGAAAGCCAGAGCACTGACCAGCTGCTGCAGAGGAACCAGTGCCAGATCCCAGCCCAAGACAGGAGGATGGGAAGGACATTTAGCCCCAGCCAGGAGAGCCAGCACGTGCCAGCAACTCACCAAATGGCACCTGGGCCTCTGGAGAATCCAATTTCATTTCCTCAGTGCCTGGTCCTGGCAAAATAAATAAAACATTCATTAGTTTTGGTGATTTTGCAAAGGTTAATGCTGAATTTAACATGAGTTATGTTTCTTGCATGGCTGCTGGATGGGAGACCTTCGACATCAGCCCACTGGATTGGAACAACCTGGGAAGGTGTCCCTGCCCATGGCAAGGGGTGGAACTGGATGAGCTGTAAAGTCCTTTCCAACACGAAATATTCCATGATTTCATGGAGCCACAGGAGCACCAGCATCCCCACACTCTGAAGATGACACACTTCCCCCTGCTTTTACTTGTGCATTTGGGTCAACATCCAAATGTGCAGTTCTATCTCCCCAGTGAGGCAGCACAGGTGAGACTGGGCTGTTCCCATCCAACCCAACCCACACTGGATGACAAAACATGATTTCAAACAACCTTTAGATAACACCAAAAATAGACCAACACAGGCTGAGAAGTTTTGAGAGCAGCCTATTTGTACAGAGGGCAGGGAATCACTTTGGTGGAATTCATGCACACTCCAACAGCACAAAGAGGAGCTCGATGGCTCTGGGGCTTCAGGGAAGTTTGAGATGTGCTCTTTGCTTGCAGCAAAATGTTGCTTTGCTCCACTGGATGTTGGTCAAAGGCAGCAGCGTGTGACTCCTCCTGGGAGGTTCTTCTTCTACCCTTTCTTTAGGACATTCTTCAGTGAAGTCATTCTTAACCCAGTGAAACATTAACCACCAAGTGCTTCAGGACATTTCTGTTTGACACGAAACTCTGCAGCGGCTCAAGTGTGTCCAAGGGCAGAATTCAGGCTATTGTGCTGAAATCCATTAGATGAGGGGTTTTTATCCAGTGAAAGAACTTAACGCATTGTGGGAGGCAGAGGAGAACGCACTGAAAGTCCCGGGGCCTGGAGGGTGGTGGGAATGGGGATTTCACCCTGCAAATAACCTGAATTCCGGTGTAAAGACATGCTGAGGCTCCGCCAGCCCCTCTGGTCCCTGAGCTTCTCCAACACCACCATCTAGTGGCAAAGCCAACAGGCTCTGGAAGCGTTCCCACCTCTCCCTCCATCCCTCCCTTACACCCAATTTACTCATTTCGCACCCCAGGGAGCGCCCCAGGCTCAGCCTGACCTTCCTGCCCCTCCAGGGAGGCACCATCGACTGGCAACCTCTCCAGGTTCCGCAGGTGATGGAGCAGACACGTCTCCCCTTTGGACACCCACACTGGGATTGGGGACTGGGAGCGAGTCCTCATGTGCTTCAGGAACATCCTGTGACAAAGTGCCACTCAAGAGGCTGGACCTGCCTTCCCCAGCCCGACCAGTTAAACTGTGTGAGGATCCAAACTGGGAGACACAAAGTTGAGCAGTGATGTGAAGAAGTGCTGGAAGGCTGAGCAGCCCCAGCTCTGCTGGCAGCTGGTTCTGCCACAGAGAACACACTGGAAAGTCTATGAAATGAAGTTGCACAGTTTTGAAACGAGGTTTCACATTTCTGAAATGAGATTTCACATTATGTTGATGACCTTTCATACCATCCCTGCACCTAAAAAAATTAAGGCTAAATTTCTGGGTTTATAGAAGAGACATCTAGCAATCAGCATGTTCATTAAAATTACTTTATTACTAAAATATTTTTACATTTAGTAAAGATACCCAACCTGCAAACACCATGCTTCTGCTCCTCCTGAAAAAGGAAGCACAGAGGAAGGTTGAAGATCACCAGCTAAAGTAACTAAAGTTTGTCCTAGTAGCTTGTAAGTAGGCAGATGTTTTCACATTATCCAGATGTTTTCATCCAGTCTTGTCTGGGCTGCATTTAGAAACTGGGATCTCTGTATAATTCAACAGCTGCATCAGGAACACAGTTTTAAAAAAAACTACTTATAGAAATTTCTTCCCCCTGATTTCCAATCAAACTCTACAGCGGGTCCAGGAACTGGTACACTTTGATTTCCCATTTAAACCACCAGGACAAGGCCTGCCCTGAGCTTTCTCCACTCTGAAGATTCATTTCTCTTCTCACTTACTCAGAAGTGAAGCAGGAGCAAGTTCTCCAGCACTGTGGGAATTCCAGCAGCATCACCCAAGGGTGGGATTTGGGCCCCACAGGTGGCTCTTTGACTTGCACACAGACAGGAGGATGGAGCACCCACGGGTCTCTTCATGTCCTGCTCTTTGAATTTTTATGAAAACAACAGGTATTTAAAAAAAAATACAAGGAACAAACCCAAAATGAAATTAAAAAAACCCCTTTCAGCTGATCAGGGACCATCAGCCAAGACAAGTGTCCCCAAACAGAAGATCATCACCAAAGTCAGACCTTGGTACAGCAGGGAATTTGTACACATGAAAATAGTCACACAGAGGAAATAATTCCAGCAGAAATACAATCTTTGAACAACCAAAAGAACACACAAGAGTGACTCAGAGCTGCCTGCTGTACTGTTTGTGTGGACATCAAACACAGCTAATGCAGAGGGCGTGTGGAGATGTCACGATCCTGGTGGGATCTGTCGTGACAAAAGCCTCGATCCACCAGGATGGGAGAGGAACTCACAAAACATGGACAAACCCAGAGTCTGGAAACCGTAACAAAAACACAGAAACAAAAATGAAAATGTACTAAAATTTAATCATTCATAAAAGCTGTAATTTAATCTGTGATAGGAAAACACAAGAAGCAATATTAGAGTTGGTTTAGTATATTATATATTTTTGCTTTTAAAGCCATAGAAATCAGTTATCCCAGTTTTTTTTCCTATAAAAGACCCATTTTTCCAAAGCATTATGCACAAACATTTTTAATTAGAATATAATGGCAGAATGAAAATAATGATACTCCGTAACTTTTAAATATAAAATGAAGTCAATGACTCAAAAAGTTATTTGTTGTGGTGAGTTCAAAGGGAAATTTTGCATAATATATATATCTATAGTTATAGATATAAAATATAACAGTGGAACCTTTTTAGTGCTTGATGGGGAGAAATGATGATAAAATGGTCAATATGAAATTTTAATTATAGTAGCAATCTCTAACATTTGAAATGCATCCATGCTCCTTGGGATAATCATAGACTAGAGTCAATTATATTTATTTTCACATCTGTTAATTGCTATTGCAAAGGAGGAGGAATATTGGCTTAAATTTCCAAGAGATATACACAGAGCAATTGCTTTTCTTTTTCCAGGGACTGTGTGCAAACCATTTTTAAGATCTAAACTCTTCTCGTAGTATATAAAAAACAGGAGAAGCTTCTTCCGATATGTTCTTAATTTCCATAAGGTATTGAAGTTGGGAATGCTGGCACTTTCCATTTAGGCAACAGTTCTTCATTCCTGCAATCTGGAGAAAGAAAAAAAAAATTAAAAATAAAACCTGGTGGAGGGATATTTTTTATTTTATTGATGAGATGAATGATCTCAAAGGCCTGACAGCTCCCCCAGCCAATGGTCTGTGCCCACACAAACCATTTCAGCAGAAGAGCTTGTTTATCCCAGAACTGGGGTTTGTTCTTAGGCATAGACAGCAAAGAGCCTTTGGAAACTGCAGCTCTAAGAAAGATACTCTTGTTTTATCACAGCCACAGAGCAGTGACAACCAACTGTCCCCTGCCTGTCACTGCTGTGATAGTGACACTGCCCCTGAACCACCCACCCCACGAGACAGAGACAGGCAAAGGCAATGCACCAATGGATGCACCATTTACAAGGGAGGGATTCCATCTTTGTATTCCTGGGATGCTCTTAAAGCCTCATGAGTCACAGACCTGAGCCCTAATCCAGCTGTAACCACCAGGCAGGGAAATGGGAAGAGATTTGGGAAGAGAGAGGGAGACACTGTGGAATTCTGGCCATCCCGAGCAGATTTGGAGGCACAGGTTGAAGTCAATGCTATGACAGGCTGGGGGAGCTGGGGGTGTCCAGCCTGGAGAAGAGAAGGCTCTGGGGAGACCTCAGAGCCCCTTCTGGTGCCTAAAGGGCCTTCTAAAAAGGAGGGAGAGTGACTTTATATGGGCAGATGGTGACAGGACAAGGAGAAACGGGTTCAAACTGGAAGAGGGGAAATTTAGGTTGGATGTTAAGAAGAAATTGTTCCCTGTGAGGCTGGGCAGGCCCTGGCACAGGGTGCCCAGAGAAGCTGTGGCTGCCCCATCGCTGGAAGTGTCCAAGGCCAGGTTGGATAAACTTGGAGCAACCTGGGTTGGTGGAAGGTGTCCCTGCCCATGGCAGGGGGTGGGATGAGATGATCTTTAAGGGCCCTTCCAACCCAAACCATTCAGTAATTCTGTGATTCTGACTGACTGAATGCAGGAATTCCTTCAGCAGTTCCCAGTATCCCAGTGCTAAGGAGCTGCTGGGCTTGGCTTTGTGTGCAGGATCCTGGGCACAGCTGTGCCAGTCCAGCATGGGGCATGTCCCACCCTGGGCTGGGGAAGCTGCTACCACACCAGCTAAATTCAGATGATCACCTGAGCAATAAGAAAAGCCACTTAAGACTTCCTCAATTTCTTCTCCTAAAGCCATTGTTCCCCCCCAACCCTGAGCTGCTCCCTCCTGGCACCCAAGGGGCAGGATAAGAGCCTCATCCACAGTGAAGCCCATCAGCAGCCAGGCTAACTGCACAGCCTGGCTGCTCACTCACACCTACTCTGCCTAAATGACAATCTCCAGCATGGATTTGGGGGGAATTCACCCCTGAAATCCTTCTAAGACCATGAGTTTGTCTTAAATGCTGCAGGACAAGGGCAGTGGAGCTGCTTCACCAGCTCCCTGTGCCTCTTGATTAACCACAGGACAGAGCACAGAGGTTCTGGTGGCTCACAGAAACCCTCAGAAGGTGCAGCCCAGGGTGACAAAGGCACGTGGCAGAGATGGGCCATTACCCAGAGCCCTTCTCTGCCTCCAAACAGGGATATTTGTGTCCAAAACCTGGGGCTACAGAGCTGCTGTTTCCTTTCAGGAGCACGACAGAACAGCTGTAAGCACACAGAGTTCCCTGCCAAGATACACAGGAAGATTATTTATAGCTGTGTCCAACCTTGGGGTGGTTTTGGGTTTGTTTTTTTTTTTTAGTTTGGTTTTTTTTTCCTGGTGGGCAGCTTTTTATTTCTGTGCCATTGAAACCCATGTCCCACCCAAACCCATCTGTCATTGTCCCCAGGGCTGAGACAGCAGTGACACAAGTCACACAGATGCTACCAGATGTCATCAGAGGATAAAAAGGAAGCAAAACTGGGCTGGGGGGGCTCAGTGTCACAAGGCAGAGGGAGAACCTGCAGGAGTCAAAAGGAAGTTCCTGCTCTGCCACACTCATCAACCCAAAAAAAAGAGAAAGGGAGAGAAGCAGGAATTCCTCTGCCAGGTCAGTGTCCAACTGACCTGTGAATTTCCTATCTGGGAGCAGACAGAAGGAAGAGGAGCAAAGGAAAGGGGAGAGAGTGCTCTCTGTTAGGAGCAGCTCACAGATCACCTGAGCCACAGATCCAGACCCCTCTTACCTGGCTCAGAGCTGCTGCATGATGGGAGTCTAAAGCAGCAGACATGATTTCTTTTTAGGCTTCTTCTTTTCCACTGGTGTTTTTCTATTTATCTGTCTGACCAGGTCATAAAAGATCTGAAAATGAAAAAACACAAGTTGAAAAATCCAAGTGACAGAACACTAAGTGTCCAAACTGAGGCAGGCTGGGGAGCTGAAAACTCTTTCCTGGTGGCTGCAGTTGCATAAATTCAATTAAAATGCTTGAATTTACTAAAACATATTTCTCAAGCAGCTGCTCATGGAGCAAGAGACAGAGCTCACATCAGAGTGCAGAACACAAGAGAGTTGGAAACTCAGTTTATCACGACCAAAGGCTTCAGAAGAGCATGGCAATGAAGTGGCAACAACTTCTCTGCTTCCCTTGGAAAAGTGGGAGAAAACTGGGGAGTAACAAAAGGGTTTTTAAGACAGACATAATATCCTTAAGGATCATCCTCTCACTGGTACCCCTGGGCTGGGAGTGTGTGCACAGCACTGCTCCAGCAGCACAGTGCATTCCCACTGTAGGGAAAGCAAAGGCAGCCTTTTCCTTGGCTTTCTCCCTCAAAACATCTGCCCTGAACTCTGACATTTCCAGAAGGGGACGATTACAGGGCCCTCTTTCAGCTGCAGAGACGAGTTTCTGGTGAAGGCTGTTGCTGTGAGTTGTTTTCCCAGCAATACTCAACCCATTTATAGGAAAATGAGCTTTGCAAAAATGCTTGGAGCTGGGTCATAGCATTGAGGAGAAATATTTCAACCTTCAGAAGGCTCCACCCTTGTCCTTGTTTACTTTTTTCCCTTCCTGGAGTGGCTGACAGCTCACAAATTCTTGTTGATTCCAAGGAAATTCAGAAGACAAAGGAACAGTTTATAGCATAATGTAACAATTGGAAAATTAAGATTTTCCTTTGTAATAACTTAGATTAAGTGCTAGTACTGACTGTGAGTACAGGAGGCTGCAACAAGGTTTCAGGAATGCCACCATCCCTGAAAAAGTCAGCGTGGTGCAAGAGCATCTCAGAGGTCACCAGAAGGACACTTGATGTGCTGCCACTGAGACTCACTCTGGATTAAAAGCTTATTATCTGGATGAGAGGTTTGATTCACATTCAGCAAATGCCCATAGAAATTTAGCACCCTTTACCCAGATTTTAACAAAGTTAGGAAGTCCAATAGTAGGGAGAAAGTAAAACAGAACCCCAAATAATGCAAACAGTCCCACAGCCCACGAGCCAGCAGGACACAAACAACCAGAGCAGGGAGTTGCTTCATTCACACTTGGTTTTCCTCTTTGATTTCCTCAGCTTTTACACTTTTCACAACCAGACAATAAAAATGGGCAGGAATCCAGAAAATTAAGATCACAACGAAACCAGAAACTAATCTTCCAGATAATCATTTTCTTCTCTACGATCTGAGCTCGCTGGAGGCTGCAGGGAAACAGGGAGAGCCAGGATGCAGTTAGGGATGAGGGTATGGAAACCTGGGACAGCTCAGGGCTCTGCCCACAACAGGATCCCCTCTCCCACACAGGGCTGAGGCACCTTTGGCTAAGGAGAGGTCAGTCTGACACCACAAACTGCAGAAATACAAATGAACCAGGACTTGCCAAACTCTGTGGTGGTGTTTGACCATCGAGCCGCTCGTTCCTTCATTAACAGTCCCACTTTTACTACAGCTCAGCCACACACACACACAAATAAATCCCTCCTGGCAGCACTGTGGCTCAGCTCTGTTTCCTGGGCTGGATCAGTGCTCTCCAGCCAGGCTAATCCCAACCACAGAAGCTGCAATTCATGCAGCCTGGAGCTCCCTTCGCTTCGAACCAACTCGATGCAGCGCAGGGCACGTCCCTCTGGCTGCCAAACCAACCCTGGGCCCAGGCCAAGATCCTGCTGCTCCTGCTTATCTCCCAGCCTCCTAAACGGTCCCAGTTATCTGCTGGCACCAAACCAGCCTCACTCCATGGGGTCACCTTAGCTTTTGTGCCTGCAAACCTGGCCTGTGTCACAGGCAGATAATTCGCAGCACAGAACACAAAGGGATGGAGCAGAGCTCCCTCAGCACAACTCCAGGGCCTCAGGCAGCAGGAAAAGGCACCCCAGGGCAAAAGCCAAGCTCATTTAAAGCTGGGAAACTGCTTAGACCTGTGTTTGGGCACAGTCTTAGCAAGTTGGTGGCTGTGATAGGGCCAGGAATGTGAAATGCAAATAGCTCAAAACCAGCCAGCAGGACACAACAGGACAAGGAATACAATGGGGCAAACCCACGTTAGGAATAGCAGCAGCTATCCTGAAAAAACACACTTTCCAGATAAAGCTTCTCCGAGCTAAGAGTCATCCAGCTCACTGGGCTTGCTCAGAACCCTCTGCTATTCACAGGCTATAGAAAACACTCACCTGGGAAATCACCCACCCTCTACAGAGAAAAAGGAGCAGATCTCCTTAAAACAAACAGAAAGCAGCTTAATACACTGCATGGAATGAAGTGGTTTCATGCCTCATTCATGCTGGAGCTGGAAAGGCAAGGGAGCAGCTGAGAGTTACCTCATTTACGTTGATTTTCGACTTTGCAGACGATTCTAGAAAGGCACAGTTGCACCACTGTCGTGCTAAGTTCTGCCCCTGCTCTTTGCCGACGACTCGCTCTTCCTCCAGGTCACATTTATTGCCAACCAAAATCATGGGAACCTGCAGGGGAACAACAGGAGGCAGAGATGCATCAGCAAGTTGTGGGCTGCACAACTGCACACAGAGAGAGGGGTGGGGGACAAAGAATGAAAAGTACAGTGTGGAGGATGAAATCCACTCCAAAGCAGCAGTTGGGCAGAGCTGACAGAGCAGGCTGGAATTGAGGTGCCTGCTGGGAAAAGGTTGAACAAAGTCCACACCACAGACACCCTGGTGCACTGAATTAAACACATATAAAACCCAATGATAAGAGTTCAGCACAGTTTCAAGCCAGTAAAGTTTTGTCTTCTGGTCTCTACATGCAACACCACTTTAGTCCAAAAGTTAATTTACTCCTGAAATACATCTCAGCTTTCCTGTGACAGCAGGATGAACTGCTGCCAACAGCCCAGCTCAGACAACTTCAGTCTGTGCAGCACACACAGCACGTGCTTTCAGACACAGATTCCATGTTTCAGCCCCTTTGACCTGCCTTGTCAAGTCACAAAATAATAAATGGAAACACCTCAGTAAAACAACACTGCCCTGGACATGGAATAAAAAGGAATAGTCCTGTACAGCCAAGTATTCCCCCAGCCCTGAGCACAAGCCCACCTGCCTTTCCCATCCCATCCCAGTACAGTCTCACCCTATTGACATGTTTTGCACACACAGAGGACGTTCACTACAAAGGGCACAAACACTGCTTGGTATTTATTAGCTTAGAATAATTAAAACATCCAGCTAGTGACCACCCACCAGCTCAGTTCCTGAAAGCACATCACTTCCCAAAAATAATCTCATGCAGCATCAAAACAAACACTTGATATAACTTCAAAAGACTCATCCTACACTCATCATGCAAATACAGGCATATCATTTGTTCAAGACAATGATGAAATGGCATCTGCCCCTCTCCTTAAGTCACTGGCTTTCTAAAGTGTTTGGGTGAGTCACCTTCTTGCTCCTTCATGAGGAAAAAAGTGCCTTGGGGAAACCATATTCCTTGTGACACATCCTATAGAAAAACAGAAATTTAATACTGTAGGAAAACGACCTTGGCTGTAGTAAATGCTTATTACCAATGTGTTTGCAGCAGGGAAAGGAGTAACAGAATCCTGAGCCGGAAGGGACCCACAGGGATCATCCAACCCAACCCTTGGCCCTGCACAGACACCCCAACAATCCCACCCTGTCCCTCAGAGCATTGCCCAAACACTTCTGGAGCTCTGGCAGCCTTGGGGCTGTGCCCACTGCCCTGGGGAGCCTGTTCAGTGCCCACCACCCTCTGGGGGAAG
>JAOXXN010000303.1:622138-636183 GCA_026770055.1 Myrmophylax atrothorax
AGCTGAGAGGCAGATTCTTGGGACGTTGCAGCCACATGTCCTGGTTATTTTTACCCTGGCAGTTAAATATTGGATCGTGGCTACTATAAACAAACCTGTTTAATTTTGAACTTGTAAATGTTCTCCATGCCAGGTTTTTTTTCAGTTACTATAAACTAGGCCATGGAAAGGGCTGGATTTTCTTTTTTTCAAAAGTGTCAGCTAAACATTGCTCAATACTCTACCAAAATCCCTTCATTACTCAGAGCCATGTTGGCAAAACAAACCCAAATCCAGCACTTCTGCAAAGGGAAGATTTACAGCAATCAAAATCACGCTTGAACCGACAGATTCCCTCCTCAACAAAAGAAAATCCAAACAAACAGAGAGGATGATCCAGCAGAGAAGGCTGGAAACACAAGACCAGGGCTCTCCCCTTGGCTTCAAGAGGCTCCTGCACTGCCCAGCGACAGCTCCACTCACCACCTGCTCCCTGATTTGTTCTACACCATGTTCTTAGATATTGAATTACTCAATGGAGTCAAAAGCACATTAAATACTTCCCTCACATTCATCAAAGCTGTCAGCAATTACGCAATTGTGAGCGATGGAAACGCACCGGGAAGAGGGATGGTGGATCCCAAAAAAGGGGTGTTTGTCTGGAATACTCACAATTAATTAGCAGAATCCTCCCCTAAAGGGCAGCAGGGCAAACACTGCCATGGATTACCCTGTTAGTCAGCGTGCAATTTAGTTAATTGATAAAAATCAATGCCATGGACTCACTTGCCAAGCCCCTTCCCCAAGGCAGTCAAACTCCTTGGCTTTAGGGTACATGGAAAACTTCCTCCACCTTTCCTGAGATCACCAACACCAGAAGAATGAGAGGGAAGAGGTAAAAAAAAAAAAGACAGAAAGTCCAGACTAAGCAGAAAGCAGAGTTTCAAATTTAAAGTACAATTTGACAAACACAGACTCTGCATTTATTTTATTACTCATTATCACTGCGGTATCTGACACCAAAGTAATTGTGCTTCATATATTAACGTTGCATAAGAGGAGACGTATTTTATATATCATGGCAGGAATCTCAGCCTCAATTTTTTAATTTTAAGAGTAAAAATCATTATCATTTCCACTGACTGCTTCCACAATCAAATCAAATACCAATCAAGGCAACAAATGTGTAATTAACTGTATCCACAAGCCTGGTGTAGGATGAGTCATGACCTCACTGCAGAGCATTCCTGATGCTGGGACATGTATCCTGTCTCTCTCAGTTTAGCAGCTTTTATTCTCCTGATGTCAGTGCAGGCCAAAACCTGAGTTATTTCTTGCAAAAACAAGGAAAACATTTTGGTTCCAGGCAGGAATTCACATTACTTAATCAAACTATTTTATACTTCAGCAGCTTCAGCATTAGAAAACAGGTATTTTGGATCAGGAACTTCCAAGAACATGGAAGAACTAAAGCAACTCTTAAGTTCCAATTCCCTACAGTAAGTCTTGGGAACTGCACCGAATCCAGAGCTAACAAGTGTTTTACTACAGTAACTATGAACTGAATTCACTGTGATTATGAAAAGTATAACAATATTTTAATATTTCTAAAAGATAACATTCATCAGTAAAATTACAACAAGAAGGCAGCCACATTTTGTGGCTCTGGGTTGTGAACTCCCCATCCCTGGAGTGTCCAAGGCCAGGTTGGACAGGGCTTGGAGCAACCTGGGATAGGGGAAGGTGTCCCTGCCCATGGCAGGGGATGGAATGAGATGAGCTTTAAGGTCCCTTCCCACCCAAACCATTCTGGGATTCTATTATCCTTGGATTTTAATGACATACTTTGTCCAACTACTCAGTAATTTAAGTCTAAATAGATTTGTTTGGTTTTGAAGGAACAAAGAAACCCAAAGAAGCACACACACAAAACAAAGCTGGTGCCAGGCCAAATAAGCAAACAGGTATCTGAGAACACAAAAGAACATTGGTCAGGGCTGTTATTTGAGGTGTTTAACCAGGAGAGGCACCACACCAGCCTTCAAATCCAGCACCCACTCCCAGAAAGTCCTGCCATGTGCTCTCAGAGCCACAGCCAAACCAGCAGTTTCCGCCTCCTTCCCGTGTTCCCTCGGGAAGGTTCCTGAGGCAGAGCCAAGGCCATAAAAGCCTGGGGCGAAGAGTAAAGTCCTCCAGCAACAGAGTCCTTCCCACTCCACTGCTGTGCTGAGCTGCAGCTTTGAGCAAATTAACTGCAGCCCACACAAACAAGGCAGAGGAACAAACCTGGGGGGAAACAGCAATAATTCTGTCGTTTGAAACAGTCATTTCAGGCACAAACACTCTGAGATTGATCCTCCTCAGCCTCTAATCTTTTGTGCAATCAGCCTCACGCTGAACCTGCAATTTTAAACAGCATAATGGTAACTTTTATGGAAGTGACTGCCTAATTATTCACTGGGAATTGCTTGGCCATAGAAGCTCTCCAGGCAAGGAACAAGGGCTCTGGGCAGCTAAACCTTGCCATGCTGAAACGGCTAATTTATTTTTTGCCCTATTGGTCTGCACTTGCAGAAAGTTGCTAGGGCCATGTGCCAGGCAGACAAAGAGAGGGGAAAGGAAGCCAGCAGCAAAACTCAAAGGCCAACACACACTGCATCCCCAAATTAGAACAAGCCACTACGTCACTGGGGAGTTGGCAGCCTCCCCTCCGGACCGACTGCGGCACTGCTGCAAATTTAATACTGACGAGCACTGAGCTGCAAACAGGACAGACATGCACCCAAACTGTGCACACCGAGGGCAAAACAGGCTTTGCCCAATTATATATAGCTATAAAAACCAGTTTAATAGGCAGCACTGTGTGGCCACAGGTCGTCCCAACCAACGCCACAGTTGCACTCGGCTATTTCTCTTCTCATCTAGACCTACTTGAGTATTTCAGCAGAGGCATTCACACCATTCAGAGGAGTTCTCAACAGCTTCTTCTGGAAGCAAAAAAAAGAAAAAATACTTCCTTTGCCCCCTCCTCATCAGCCAAACATTTAAATGTTAAAAGGCATCACCATTAAACACAACAGCCGTTTATGGGACTTCCTCCATCTGTTGTCTACCACATCCCCAACTTGCCACAGACTTTTAAGTCCTTATAAAGTTGTTTTGGGGGGGGTGGGTTTCTCTCCATTTTCTTTAGCGGAAAAAATATCCTGACCTTTCATAATACAGATTAAATTCCAGACAGACTCGAGGAGGCTCAATCATAGCAAAAGACCAACTCCATTATACTTGGTAAGAACAGTGTGTTGTGCTGATAGTAGCTTGGCAACGTTCCTCACTATTCTTCCTGGTTTATGTAATTAGAGTAAATAAGTGACATGAGGTAGGTAGGTTGTCACTGCCTTTTCAGCTTGCACTTTAATTATTTTATTTCTGCAGTAATAGTGACCACACACTCATCACAAAGCCCAGTTTACCCTTATTTGGGCTCCAGCATCGAATCTTTGATGGAGAGAACAAGACAAGCTTCCCCCTGAGTAAGAGTTCTTTGAAATTTCTCAGGCTGCAGAGGTTTAAACTGCTCTTCCAAAGTATTTCAAACTGAAAGAGGGCAGGTTTAGACTGACAAAAACTTGACAGAATATTCTGAGTTGCAAGGGACCCACAAGGATCCCTCCACTCAAGTCCAACTCTTAAGTGAATGGCCCATAGAGGGACTGACCCCACAACTTTGGTGTTATTGGCACCACGCTCTGACCAACTGAGCTAAGTGGATATTAGGAAGAAATTCTTCCCTGGGAGGGTGGGCAGGCCCTGGCACAGGTTGCCCAGACAAGCTGTGGCTGCCCCATCCCTGGGAGTGTCCAAGGCCAGGTTGGACAGGGCTTGGAGCATTCTGGGATAGGGGAAGGTGTCCCTGCCCATGGCAGGGGATGGAACAAGAGGAGCTTTATGGTCCTTCCCACCCAAACCATTCCATGATTCTATGATTTCTACCCACCAGTGATGAACCTTAAGACCAATATTAACCCTCTAAACCCACACTGTCTGTTTGCATGGGCCACTTCCCAGCTTTTGAGGAGACTGGGCTCATTTACAAATTCCAGAAAATATGAAGATTCTTTCAATCTTCCTGGCAGAGCTGCAATAATCAGTGTGTTTTTGCCCACGGGGGCTGATCCAAAGGTCAGGTTTGCATATGCAGCCAGAGGTTTTCAGCGCTGGGGGGGTGTGAGCCACGAGCAACCCGAGCCCGGCCGTTCCCACGCAACCACCGCTAATTAAACGCCTCTTTTAACAAGGATTTTTTTTTTGAATGAAAAGCCCCACTGGACCATATGGCCACTTATTAATACTACATTTGTTTATCAGTTTAAATAAACCCCCTACAGCAGCAAGTAGCCTTGTAACGAGGGCTTAAACACAGCTAACAGCGGATGTTTTAGCACCGGGAAGCAGAACTGCACCTCCTGAAAGGCTTTCATGGCAGATTTTAAGGCTTGATAGGAACCTGGATAGCAGTAAAAGCACAGAATTACCTTAAAATAGAGGGAAAAGTAACAGTTTCATTACATTTCATCAAGCAATTAAGCTGTTTAATGTGGTACTTAATCCTTCAGTGTTTAGCTCAGCCCCTTAATGCTGTTTCCTGGAACCTGCAGGCAGAGGGGGGTGGAAACTGAGGTTTTGTTCACAATAAAAATGAAACTTTCTTCTGTGTGAAGATTTAACTGAAGGAATATTCAAAATATGTTATTAACACTTCGGTGCCAGAGTGAGAACTTTGAGGCCAGGAGGGTTATAACCAAACCACTGGCAGATCTGGCCTCTGCACTGGGGGGTTCTCCAAAGTTTTTTAATCCTCCTGAAGTTGGTTAAAAGGGCAAAACTACTTTGACAATTCATCCTGGAATTTCCTTTATGGAAAATAAAAGGTGGCACTAAAGGAAATAGCTCTGATGGTTTAATCAGTTTTATATGAGCCATTTCAGTATTTATAGGTCAAGCTTGATTACAACCAAAATAGATTATTTTGGAGCTGCATTTAGACAGCAACAAAAACAAACCCCACAGGCTCCTGCTCCCAGGAGAAGAGAGGCTGTGTTTGACTCACACGGAAGGGAGGACACATCCTACAAGACGAGCACCACTGGCATCAGCCAGTCCTTCCCCTCCACCTCACCAACAGTATCTAAACAGGAACAAAAAAAGGCTTATTTTTAGAATGTGTCTTTGAAATGATAAGACGTAAAAGCAACAGGGGAAAAAAAAATATCTCCCATATTTAGTATGTAAATTTGTTAAACACATGGCCTGGGGACAGTTGGTTCTGCACTCTGAGCAAGACCTGAGAACACACCACAGTTAATTTGAGTGTTAATTGCCATTACCCACGGTTTCTGTGCTTTTCCTGTTGGGGAGGACACCTTCCCACCGAAGTTAAAACTCCCAGTGAACTGTTCTTTCTACAGCAAATCTACAAATACATCAGCCAAACTCACGCCCTCGGCAGGGGAACTGTCACCAGTGGTTTGAACAAGATCCTAAATGTATTTTAACTTCTGCCCATACAGGTGCAGTGGGTTTGAACTTGGCATGAAAAGGACAACAAAAGAAGCTCCTCCAGCATCTCAGCTCTACAGAAATAACTGAATTCCTCTGACACCTGCTGAGCCACCCCGTGCCCCTGCTCAAGTTTGCTTCACTGCTAAAATGCACTTGTTGTGTTTATGACAAAGAGCAAACAGTTCATTCAACAGAGGCTACGAAGCACTGAAATCACAGAATAAAGGGAAAGAGCCACTTTCTCAGAATCACACCCCTGAGGAAAGTGCCCTGGAGCATTAAAACATCTGTCTGATCATTTTAAGTGAGATTCCTGAAAGAGCTTTACTCTAAATTTGATTGTATTCTAGTGATCAATATGCCAATGTAGTGTATTCACAAAGCAAGGCAAAGCCATGATAGTATTGTGATATCTATGACTTTGTAAGTGATGTGATGAGTTAAAAGCCCTAAACCATAAATATTTCATGACAGAGGCTGTCTGGAACCACTTCAGTCTGTATCTTTAATCTTAATGTTATTTTCAACTACAATTAGCATTATAATCCCAAGCAGAAAGCAACAATTGGCTAAATTTATTTTATCTTCACCTGTATTTATTTCATAAATCCATCAAGATTTCTGTTCTTCAGGCCTGATACCCAGTAACTGTTACCCAGCACAGGGATAACATCAAGTCCCAGAGTAAAGCAAGATGTGCTGGAATGAGACTCTTACACAAAAATCTGAGAATTGCTCCAGAAATAGCCTTACCCAGTGAACTATGAGTTACTTCCAACCATCACGTGGTGAGTGGCACATAAAAAGGTATTATTCTGCATGTCAGCTGTCTGTTAATGAAAGTTTTCCTCTTCTCAGCAGCCCCTCCCTACAACCTCAAGTTTATTTGCATGAGAGGAAAGAATATTACATAAAAATACAACATAAAAGGCACTGCAACCAACACATCCAGCTGAACTGCTCCTCCCACACTCTCCATGCTTTCCAGAGGAAGGGTCTATTTCCAACTACAACTGTGAGAAATGCCTGATTCCATACAGATTCTTCACTTGGAGGAAAAATACTAGAGTTTTCCTTCCAGAAGCACAGAGCACTCCCAGCCCCAGCTGCAGCCAGAGATGCTCAGATCCCTCACAGAGCAGATTTCACTGCCATGACTTCACACGCAATACCCCGAGTTAAACATGACAAGTTCACATTTTTTCAGTATTAGAACACCACAGAACACAACATCATTACATCCAACAAATATTTCAGCTGGAAAAAGAAACCCCAAACCCAAACATTCCAGCCAGCCTTGAATTTGCAGTTGTAGCCACTGACAAGTGAAATGCAAGTGTCTGTTTTTCTGTAATGCTCCAGCAAGCAGCAGTTATGCAACACTGACAGACACCTTACCAGTTGCAGTGTATTTCCAAAAAGCAGGTTTTTTTGCAGTAACTCCTGACAAGGCAACAATCACCTATCACAGAAATACTCAGCCTGCTCATCACAAGGGTATTTTTGATTGCCTCATTTAATTGTTAATAAAGATCTCTTTCAGCCACTGCTCTGGGCATATCCAGACCTCTTGCTTCAGTGCCCCAGATGGATTTAAATATTTTCCATCTTCTCAATATTCAAAATAAATAACAGGCCATAATGACTCAAACCACCTGCTCAACAGCACTATTGGTTATTTCCTGGCTCCCCATATTTTAAGTCAAAGTGAAATGGGTGAGAAAGCCAATGCACCACCTGCAGCCTCTTTCTTTTTGCTCTTTGTCCTGTTCCCTGTTTCTTCCCTGTTATAAAAGCCCTGGGGAGGGTCAGACTTTCCCCTCAGATAAACGATTTTGTTCATCAAAAGAAAACAACCAGCAGTTTTCGAAACACACCGAGTCTGCTTTTCATAAAATCATAGAATTGATTGGGCTGGAAAAGACCTCCGAGATCATCAAGTCCAACAGCATTGTCAGCATTGGGATTTCTCAAACCACAAAAACTCCAATATGTGCCTTCCCTGGGTTCAGGTCAAGCCACTGCAGCTGCACTGAGGAGGTGCCTGTCCAGGTAGAGCAGGTATTTCCCAACCCCCAGTACCTGCTGGACCACTCACAGCAACACACATCAAACATCATCTTCATGTGGCCACATTGAGATTCAGGCAGGGCCACCCGACCTGCCTCGGCACTGACACGGTGAGAAAGAGCCTGTGCCGTGCCCTGGGCTCTACTCACTCACACACACACAGAGTTTTCAAGCTCTCCTTTAACCAGATGCCCTGGTTACTTACAGGGGTGTGAGTGCAACCTGCCAGTATCAAAGTGATCCAGCCCAAAATGATCGCTGGTCCCAGCCAGGGCTGGTTTCTGGTGTCCCGTTTCTTCCCACAGCACATCAATGCAATTTAAGTTTAAACACCCCATTACTGATTAGGAATGTAACACTCAGTGGCTCCTCCCTTCTTCCCACAGCCTCCTCAGCTTAATATCGTTAAATGGATTACTTGAAACAAGCTTAATTATTGCAGTATTTGCAAGGGAAGAAACGTTCTCTCAGCAACCAGTTTCTGTCCCTTTGCAGATCAAAACTTGTTTTATAGCAAACCTGGGAGTGAAATGGCATCAGAGGTTCAGCCCCAAAGTGCTTCACTGTAAATACCAACAGCTGAACAGGTACAGGTGTGTCCTGACTGATGCTCTGCTGTCACTGGGCCTACACAGCTCCCCCTGCACCTTCTTTCTTCAGAAAGGAGCTCAGGAAATAGGCATTAATTAACAAAATTATGCTATCACAGGAAAGAAGAGGAAGCTCCTAATAATGAGCCATTTGGCTCTGAAGGGTTTCAGTCAGACATGTCAAACCAGCCCAGAGAGCACATCAACAGTCACCACCAACAAGCAAAGCCAACTGAAAAACAAACAGTGAAGACCCTCAATTTGTTGCAGCAGAAAAGCAGCTTGATGTAACTCCCATTAAAAGCAGGCTGGTTCTTGCAAAGAACAACCTGTTACCACTGAGGACAGAGAGCAAACAGCCACCTATTTATCCACCATCCAGAACAAGCCACAGGTCATGTTCTTTCTAGTTGTCACAGGCCAAGCTGAGCCCCCACGTTGTCCCCAACCCTACACAGGAGCAAAGGACACTGCCCTCAGTCAGATGTGCTCAGGAACTGCAGTTCTCAGCTCCTTCCCTCCATCAGCAGTGGTACTTGCACAAGTGCACAGTGAGTCAGAGCAAGAATGGATCTGGTTGAAAATGACATCTGCATTTTGGGGAGTAGCTCAGTTTTCAGCTTGCTGAGCTTGCTGAGCACCTCCAGGTGCAGGACAGAGCAAGGGGCAGCCCGTGGTGTGTGACTGAAACCACAGCCTGCAGCTCTGGCTGTGCTGGAGCTCCCACTGCATCTCGCCCACTCTCCCACAGGACAACCATTCCATGCAAATCCCATGAAACAGAGGCTCATTCAGACTGAGATGGATCTCCAAAGGCCTCTGCTACAACCCCCTGCTCCAGATGGGGCTTTGAAGTCAGACCAGTCAGCCAATACCTTGCCCACTCAAGTTTTGTGTCTCTCCAATGACACAGACCCCAAAAGGTCCTTGGGCAGCCACACATCATTGGAAAAAATCTCCTTTTTTCTGCACATGGAACACATTACCTGCAGAAACCTAAGCTACCTACTCTGCCCTCCCAGGCCTGTCACCCACAGCAAACCCACTCTGACCTTGGAGGATGCTCTGACACCTGAGCAAAAGTAAATCAACTCAAAGTACACTCAGAGCTCACATTAAAGCCATTTCATCTTGTAGGTACTTTTAATCCTGGTGATATTCCACAAAATAAAACTAAAACATAATTTTTTAAATATATTATAGCAAGGTTTCTCCTAAAAATCTTACATTATTGGAACAAATGTGCTGGTTATCAGGTCCACTAGTCAAACAGCAATCTTAGAAAGCAAGGTATGGCTAAAAAAGCCAACACTTTAAAATCTTGTGTATTTTATAAAACAAAGAGATTCTGGAGAGCTTGTTCACATATAAATCAAGAACTCTCAAGGAGAAAGATGGACGCAAAAATGGGCAGGAAAACAACAGAGAAGAGGCCACTTCGGAGCAAAGCCGGTCATCAAACTAAATCCAGGACACAACATCCTCAGTTACTCAGAGCACAGACTTGTCTCACACACAAATTTAAACTGTATTTGGGTTGAGCTATCAAAGAATATTTAAGTAAGTTCTCCTTCCTGCAATAGCTTTCCCAGGCAGTGCAGGACTTTTAGGGAAGACAGTTAAAAGCCACACTGAAATTCCTGTCATATGCCTGGATGTTATTTTTTCAACATGTGATGTGAGGTACATATTCAGGCGAACCAAGATTATTTCTATTTCAACATATTTATATAAAAAGTGTACCCACAGACAGTTTGCATTAGATAATTTTTATATCCTTCTTGCACAGAAACCATTAAAGTGTATCTTCTTCACACTTATTTTAGTCCCTTCTCTTCTGCTGTAACAGTTCAATAGCTCTTGATTTAACCAACACATGTGGTTTTTTCATTCTAATATTAGTATTGGAGACTGGATCACTTGGACTCTACTGGGTTCTTGTTCCTGAATGCTTGACTATAAAAACTCAACAGTGGGAAAGCAAAGGAGTTCAACCTCTGAGCTGCCTTACAAACCTCTCTGTGCAGCTGCAGAGGGGCAGTAACTCACTGCTCCTTCTACCTGCAGAACCCAACCATCCTGGGAAGTGTTTTACCCATAAAATCATGCCTCTCTCCTGGGCCTGATTAATGCCAACTATCACCTGTATATGGAGGATTGGAATAAATTCATCTTCATACCTTTATGCTCTATTTCACCATTTCCATTAACTGAAACACACTGAACTGGATTCCACCTTCCAGTGGCTGCAGGGATCCTGCAGGAAAGATGGAGAGACTATTTACAAGGGCCTGGGGTGACAGGACAAGGGGGAATGGCTTCAAACTGACACAGGGGAGATTCAGATTGGATATTAGGAAGAAATTCTCCCCTGTGAGGGTGGGCAGGCCCTGGCAAGGTTGGACAGAGAAGCTGTGGCTGCCCCATCCCTGGGAGTGTCCAAGGCCAGGCTGGACAGGGCTTGGAGCAACCTGGGATAGCACTCTGGGGTTTTCTGCCATGTGCAATCCCAGCAGGAGGAAGCACATTGAGTTTTGAGTCTGCTGAGTAACAGCCATGAGGTGATACAGCTCTAGTGTTCATCCAACCTGTGCCTTAGGAATGAAAAGCCAAGTCCTCCTTTATCCTCTTTGTACTTCTGATGAAGGGATATAATCCAAGGAGAAACCTGTTTGGGAGGTGCACTTTTCAGGACATTAACTGCTACCCAGAAGCAGTCTAGGAACACAAATAAATCCTGGCTGCCACCAGACTTCACTATTGCAGCAAATAAACCTCACACAATTTTAGCACCTCAACAGGACTGACTGGACCAAGCAGGAGAGTTCAACAAAATTAACTTTTCTTTCAGAAAACTTGGGAACATCCTTACTTATCTCTGCCATTAGGTGTCATGTTTCCAGCAGCAGAAGTTTTTGCAAAATGCAAACACAAATGTCTGAGTAAAAATTTGTCACTGGGATTTATGAGCACCCTACTAAGGAGATGCTTCCATTAAAATTCTGCAATTTCCTATTAACTATTGAATAAAATAGTAAGGGCAAATCAATAACTATTTCAGAGCACAGCATAAAATGAATTCAGGCTGCACTTTAACCACTATTCTCCCTACCTCCTCTTCAAAAAATAACCCAAAACTCACCCCAAATCAAGGCCAAAAAAATTCCAAATACAACCCCAGGACTTGACTGAGTTTTAAAATCTTTAATCTGCTTCTACAGAATTAAATACACAAAGTTACAATTTGATTGATGTTCAACATTAATGTGGCCCATCAGAAATTAAAGTGATGAAAAAGGAAGTCTTCCCTATTATCCTAAAAAACAAAAAGTTTTGATCAAGACCCACAGCCAGTGCCAGATGAGCTTCTGAAGGCTTGAAAATAACACCAGACCAAGGACAATTCTGAATTTCAAACAGCTACAAGGAAAAAACATTTCAAACAGAAAGACTAAAGATTTGAACTTATGTATGTTCAAAAGAGTCACTTCCTTTTCTCTGGGAAAACAGATACCACGTTCCTGCTCTTGGAGTATCAAGATTCCTCCTTCAGATGATTTTTGAACCCTGTGAAGTTGCACAGGAGCAATCTGTTCTCTAAATACTCAGCACAAGTTCAAAGTGCCACTGAGTGCAGGGTGCACGTGCACAGCACAAGAAAAAACTCTGCAATATATAGTACAAAGAAATGTTTACAGTTGTTTATGCCCACGCCGATGATTCAATACACAATTAAAACTTTTATGTTCGGGTATATCCACATGTTACACTCCTGCTACTTAATTACTTTTCAGCTTTTTTAAGAACAGCCCTCAGACTGGATGAACAGCCACGAAATGTATCACCAATGACCTATGTCTGTATATTTGCAGCTTATGGTTTCAAATATAAACTGTTTTGCTCCACTGTGTAAACACGAGGCTCCAAATAAAAGCATTAACGTGTCACTGGACTTATGCAGTGCTGCTAATTCAGCCCGTTTGGCACGCAGATCCTCTCAGAACCTCCAGCAAAGCTACTTACCCTAAAAACAGCCAGGCCAGAGCCAGGCCACGTGATGATGACAGACACCACTCGGCTCCCTGTGACCCTTCAGAGTGACAACTCCAGGCTCTGACACCGCTGGGCCTCGAAATGTCACCGCATCGTACCCGCTCCCTTCATCAGCCCCCCAGCTGGGCACCTCTCCTACCTTTACAAAGGCTGGAAGTATTTGCTTTTAAGGATAACTCTCTGTGGCTGAGCTGGTGGCACACAAACACTGTGCAAGAAAACAGATTATTTTTAGCAGCCGTGCCTGCGAGCGCAGCACTTCCTGCCGGCTCCACCTTGGAGAACCACACACACACACACACACTGTCACTCCAAACCCAGCATTTCACAACTTCTGCTACCTGCCACAACACAGGGAGGCAAGGGACAATCTGCTGAGAACTCCAAGTGACAATCTCCCAGCTCCTAACTTGGCACGCAGAACTTCTGTTGGAATATGTTGCCAGTCTTCCCTCGCGTCAATAAATCGATGCCTTTTTTCCTGCCGCGCTGATGAGCAGAACATTAAATGTTTTTATTTATTACACTGATTTTTTCCATAGCAACAGGATGTGAACATGGCATTCCCAGCGTAATGAAGTCACTATAGCAATGTGATAATGATGTCAGAATAATCAGACGGCATTTCATCCTTGGTGAACTACATCGCTTCTGTGAATTCAGAAAGTTGCAGGCAGCACAAAAGTAAGAGTGTTCCATCTGAAACTTCCCTTTGACTTGCCTAATTCTGGATAACTTCCCGTTAAAGGCACAGAGCTTTGCTAACGCTCCACTTTCTGTTTCTCCAAGCCTCATCCATCACTTCCTGAAAGTCTCACAGATTCTCACATTAAAACCCTCTCAGACCTGAGGGATCTGCCACACTACTGAGAATTACTGACACACCACTCCAGTAGGAGAAAAGCAAGGACACAAATCCCAAGAGTGACACATTTCATGGCAGACAGACACTGTCAACTGAGCAGCCTCTTCCCTCAACTCGACTCCTCAAATAATCTGGTGTCTCTACGTGAAGCAACACAACTACCCCGAGAGAATCACAACACAAATTACAGAGAGCTGATCCAATACTCGGAGGCAGACAGGCGTTTTCAAGTCAAACAACTATTTTAAGAACTAACATCTCCCCTGTCAGGCCACTGAAAGGAAAAAAAGCCAGTTTTCATGGTTTGCCCTTCCTATTTGCAACTCTTTCCAACTTTGCAGAGCAAAACCCAGGCACTCATTCCAGCTCTGTGTCGGTCAAAACTGCCTCGGTGTGTCCAAACCCCGACCCTCCTGCTGAGAAAGCTCTGCGGGAATCCTCCCACCAAACCCACATGTTCTGCACCTCAAATATCGCAAGCAAAGACACCAATAAATGAGAAGTATTGAAACACCAAAATTTCCCTGTGCAGCCAACAGTTTCTCTTTAAAGTGAGCAAAGGAAGTGCAAGAAACCTTTTCAGAGCTGATGTGGTCTGAGACAACTGGTCCTTGGGCTGGGAGGATTAGGCTGGGCTGGGATGATGAGGATGGGCTACAAAGATAAGGATGGACCATATGGTTTATGAGGGGCTGCCCGCTTGGCTTGTCCCACCTGCCCAAACCTCCTGCTGCCCAGCTAGGGTGGAGAAGTGGGGTGGCTGGTGAACCCTATCCCTCATCCTGCCATCCCCCTGTCCCTCATCCTGCCATCTCCCTTCCTTGTTCTGCCATCCCCATCCCTCATCCTGCCATCTCCATCCCTTGTTCTGCCATCCTGTCCCTCGGCCTGACATCCTCCTGTCCCTCATCCTGCCATCCTCCCAT
>JAOXXN010000303.1:638091-648285 GCA_026770055.1 Myrmophylax atrothorax
GGCCGGGGCGGAGGGAGCGCGGCGGGGCCGGGGCACTGTCGGGATCGGGCGGCGGTGGGAGCGGGGACTGAACCCCCGTGTCCAGTCTGGGCCCTTCCGGCCGGGAAGGACGGGCTGGAGCGGCTGGAGCGTATCCAGGGAAGGGAATGGAGCTGGGGAAGGGAATGGAGCTGGGAGGGGGCTGGAGGGTGTCAGGGCAGGGAATGAAGCTGGGAAGGGGCTGGAGCAGCAGGAGCGGCCCAGGGAGCTGGGGGGGGCTCAGCCTGGAGAAAAGGAGGCTCAGGGGGGACCTTCTCACTCTCTACAACTCCCTGAAATAGGTTGTAGCCAGGAGGGTCTGGCTCTGCTCCCAAAGGGACAGGACAACAGGGCACAGTCTTAAAACTGCACCAGTGGAGGTTTAGGTTGGACATCAGGAAGGATTTCTTCACAGAAAAGTGTGATTAGACATTGGAAGGGCCTGCCCAGGGAGGTTTGGAGTCGCCATTCCTGGAGATGTCCAAGGAGTGACTGGAGGTGGCACTCAGTGCTTTGGGCTGGGGGACAAGGTGGGCATTGGGCACAGGGTGGACTTGATGATCTCAGAGGTCTTTTCCAGCCTAAATGATTTTGTGATACCATCTGGTGTCCCCGTCCTCCCAGGTGAAGGTGACCCACGAGGAGAGCCCTGGCACTGGCACAGGGGCTGTGGCACCTCCCGGCTGTGGCCTCTCCTTGCCCTTCACCATCCAACCAAGGGACAGATGGAGACAGGCCACGAGTGGCACTGGGTGGTGACAAACGGAGCAGGGAGTGAGCGGATCACTGGGCTGAGGGTGTTTCCATGTGGAGGGGATGATGCTGCACAGGGCACCGAAGGGACAGGACAAGAGCAGCAGCAGCTTCGAGGTCACCCAGCACGAACAGATCACTGCTGTGGGACTCAGGCCCAGCATCACATCACCTGCACCCCTTACAAAGTGTTTCTTGAAAAACAGCCTTTAATGGTGTGGTTGGTTTTAATTTATTTTAAGTGTAGAGAATAAAGAACTGTAACACTGAAGTGAAACATCTCTACCAATAAAGAAACAGGCAAAAGGCAGGAGGAGGAAATAGCACTGTTTGTGCTGGTGGTGGTTCTGTGTGGCTGAGGGTTTGTGAGTGACAGCAGCCACACAGAGAGGATCAGGTCAGAAGTTCAGCGCCGTCACTGCACGAGGTCTCGTGGGCTGTTAGATGGCCCCCACTCCAACTATAATTCAGCTGTAAAATACACACTCAAGAAAAGCTAATGTCAACAGTTAATAAATTTCAGGGTTGTTGGGTTTTTTTCTGGTTAAAAATGTATAAATTTTTATACAGGAAGAGCTCGTGATTTTAATGCCCAGCTCTCCATGAATGTTACCTGAAAGGCAGGGGGATGTCTCAGGTCTCCAATCACCTCCTTACTTAACCAGGGCCAGGGTGGGCACTGCAGCCACCACCCCCACTCCTCTGTCACCACTTGCAAAACTTCAGGGACACGAGCATTTTAGCAGTCACACTGCCTTCCATCCAGAACTCTGACAAAAATTCTAAATATTACATGTGTGGGTGTACAATGAGGAAACTAAGACGGAGATTAAATGACACATCCAAAATCCCCAGCAAGTGAGTGGCCAGGGGACACATAAAGCTCCGAGTCCCCACTCATCCTAATTGAGAGGGAACTGCTCTAGTTCTCCCTCTCACAGCTTTGTGAGTGCAGCAGAAATAAATACCCAGCACGGAGAATTTTGCTTCCAGGTATAACTCGTGGCTGCTGATAGTGATCTGTAAATCCCTGTTTTTATGGCTTAAGTCCTTGCAAGGTGTCTCCTTCCCCGGGGACCACCGTGCCGGGAGCGAGCAGGTGAATCGCTGTTTAATTGTATTGCTGGAGGCGGGGCGGTGTCAGCAAAGGGATTTCCACATTTTCTGTCTCTGCAGGACTTGGCAGCCTCAGCAGAGGCTCCTCTCACAGAGGGACACTCGGTGTGGCAAAATCATCTGCCTTGAAAGATGCTCAGTGGTTGAGCAATGCGTTTCCTCTGAGTGCAAACGTTATCATGAAATCTGCGAATTTAGGAAGTTACAAGCTCGATGTTTAAAAACACGAGGTTGTTGCTGGAAAACATGCAGAGACAAAATATCAGCAATAATTTACCTTTTAAAAGCTGTGACTCAGGAAAAGCATCATTCCTATGGACAGAAACTGCATAAGGACACTCAGTTCCTTTAAGGGGCTCAGTGTATATGAAAATATTTGAGCATTTTGCAAAGCTTTACTTTGAATTTCCTTTGAAATTAAATCTTTAATAAGCTTTGCCCCAAATATCAACACATTTACAGTTTTCCTGCTCAGTATTGACTGAGGAGTTTTATTGTATCCAAGGAACCACACACTTACCTATTGCCTGACTTGTGGACCATCCTCTAAGTTTCAAAACAATGAGGGTCCAGGCACACTCAGGGCCTGACTCAGCAAGGCAAGGCTCCTCTTTGCTGTCTGTTGTGGGAAGGTTGACTTTTTTCCTCATTTTCTGCAGGTTTGAGTGGAAGCTGATAACATTTATTGCTGAGTCAGTCTTTGCAAGTACATGAAATTAGATCTGGATGAGTCTGAATCTGGTTATGAAAAGATTAGAAGAGAAGGAGAAAGAGGTCCAAGTTCAGCTGCAATTAGAGGCACTTTTCTTAATGAGTCCAGTAGGGACTAAAGCTGGATCTTCATTTCTCCCAGCCCCAGATTTTGCCCTCCTTCAGCAGGATGATGCAGCCCCACAGACAGAGCCTGTTTCACCCCCGTGCTGCTGCACTTTATCTCTTGTACAACAGTGGATTGCTCGTCAGCAAATCCAGTCTGTCAACAGGGTGCTAAATCCTGTGTCCACACCTTGTCTCTCCCTCAGTGCATTTCCCAATTTATGACAAATCCCATTATTTCAGAGCCATCCACTGTGTTCCTGACATCACCTGCACCTGCCTGGAGTGGCTGAAACCTTCTGACATCCCCAAACTGTGGATTTCTTCTCCACACCACCATAACAACAACACAAGGTTATAAGGCAAAGAGAATTGATTCTCTACATCCTGTCACATTCAGGGTACAACCTGTAACGTCCTGGACACAGCCCAACAAATCCAGTGACCCTTCACATTGCAGTTTTACAAAAAAAACATACTGTAGTTTTAGCACAACCTTTATATTTATATAAACAAGAGTTGCCACAGTAAAGTCTTTTCTAAGCTTTCCAATCTAAGTCCAATGATATTGATATTGAATTCCATGATATTGAGTTATACCAGCATTTCACTTTCCTTTTCCTGCTGTGTAGCAACAGTGAAAGACTGGAAGAAAAATGTTGTTATTTATCCCCAAAACCTGCAGCAGGATTGCAGTTTTTCACCTGGTTTTGCAGCCAAGTTGCAGTGGTTTCACCGAGACTTCTGCAGACAAATTAAAAGGGAGCATAATCCCTCAGGACTTCTTTTATTCCAAAATAATAATTGCCCAATTGGATAAATTATCACCAGTTCAGCTGATGTACACATCTAGCTAAGGCCCATTTGCTGATTTAATGAAATTCAGAAATAATTTGTGATTGCATAATGACCTTGGATTCCTGGCTGATACAATCAGAGGGCTGGAGAGTAAATGAGAGTGTATTTGACACCGTGCAGGCTAATAACACATTCTTTTATTGCTCTAGTTGTTAGAATAAAGGTGCTGACTGCATGATGGTCCTGTCCTGTCTGAACTTCAGCTGCACAACTTACAATGGTAGTTTTATTAACTATAGTCATGGAAGAATCAGGGGAAACAAAAAACCCTCAACACAAGCTTTTGAAGTACAAACATAATATTTTCTTTACAGATGAGATTGCAGGGTATCATTAGGAGTAATGACTTAATGGTGTAATTAATGAGTGCCCACATCACTCCAGCAGCTCCCTGGCTGAGGCTGTGGGTGCAGGGTCAGTGAGCACACAGCTCCCCTCCCTCCTCCAGCCCTGATCCCACACTCCAGAGGGTGCCGTGTCCTTGCCACGGATCCGACCGTAAGGGATCAGGTAACACACACCTGCATGGCAGGGTGGAGGCAGGGGAGCTCCAGAGCCTGTTCCCGGAGCAGACAGCACCAGACTGCCCTGCTGAAAGCCCCAGCCCTCCTCAGGCTGCAGCAGACCTGTTTTCTCTGTGCCCACTGTCTGCTGGGTGAAGCTACCAGATAATTAGGCAGATGAGGTGGGAGGTGTGGAATCTGGGGAGGGATGGATGGCTGGTCCCAAGGCAGTTCTCCACGAAAAGGTCTAACAGGTTTCCAAAGGGAAAGCCTGGAATGGCTCTTCCATGAGCTCCAGCCCTGGGGCAGCAGTGCTGGGGCTGTTCTCCTCTCCCAGCTCATCCACCTCTCCCAGCTCATCCAGTATCATTAAAGTTGCCTGAAAACACAGGGAAGGCTGAATCCCAACTGGGAGCTGCAAACACTGAGATACTTTCCAGATTTGAGCCCTGAGGATGTCCCAGTTGGGAGCACAGGGACTGCAGAAAGGATGAGGAGGCAGGATCAGGGCTCCCTTTATCAAAAACACCTGGGCTTTCCTCCTTTGTGACTGTCACTCTGAAAGGGACACAGGATGGAGGCTTCTTATGTAGCTTCCCAAACCCTTCCCTACCCTGCAAGGATGCCAGAAAAGCCCAGAGTCAGTCTGGTGTCTGCAATCCTGCAGAGTCAGGAGAAAGGCAGACACTCATAGGGGTTTCTGGTTCAAGGATTTTATAAATATCATAGGAGGCTGTGAAACTCACTGGGGAAGGAAGCACAAATCCCACTTCCCTCTGCTCAGCTATGACAGGGAACTGCTTATTATCATACACAGGGATTCCCATTTTTCAGTCTAATAGCAACATAATGGGCTGGTTTTAATATTTGCTTTCTGCAAGCAAGAATTAACTTGTCCAAAGCAGTAGCAGCCTGGCATTTACTACCAGAGGAGCCTGTTGGCAAGGAAATGACCCTCAGAGAGCTAAACCAGGAGCAGAGACAGGAGCCTGTGCACCTCTCCTGGCTTTAATCACAGGTGTTAGTGGTGGGACTATATTTGAATTATTCTTCCCGGCAATCTGTTATCCATGCACCTCCTCACTGCACAGCCAGCCTGCTCATGGCAGGGAGCTGCTATTTTGCTGTGCTTATTTTTGGATGGGAGAGGTGATTTTGTCTTTCAAAAGCTGAGACACACCGTGGGAGTTGGTCCCAGCAGCAGAGGCTCATACCTGCATGAAACATCTGACCAAGTGGAAATGCAGAGGAGAATTGGAGAGGGTGATGGGAGGTTTGTATCATTTTTATGGAAGCAACCTTTCAGTTGGAAGAAAAAGTTGTTTTTTCTCTGGTGAGGAAGCTGGAGGATGTATTGCCTGCACACCCTTTGCCCTGGGACTTTCTCCAGATACTGATCATAGAATGGTTTGGGTGGAATGAGACTGTGAAGCTCATCCCCTGCCATGGGCAGGGACACCTTGACTAGCCCAGGTTGCTCCAAGCCCCATCCAACCTGGCCTTGAACACTTCCAGGGTGTTTTATTCCTCCTCCCAGTCCATGAACATGCAAAAGGGAAACATCACAGCAGTCCTACCCCACGGCCAAGGAGAAGGTCACCTGCCTCTTGCTTGTGCCAGCAGCCAAAGTGAGAGAGACAACAACAACAAAATATTTTACTCCTCCATGAAAAGGAGAGTGAGTTGCCCCAGGCAAGGGCCCTACAAGGCCATGGAGCACAATCCTGGTGGGTATGGAACATGTTTGTAGGATACTTGACAAAATCTCCAACAAAGGTGCCTTGGTTGGTCTGGGTGGCAACTCCACAGAGACCCACATAACAGAGCCCAGCCCAGGGCCTGATTCTGCCCTCACTTATCCCATCCACAGTTTGCAAAATGACTTGATCAAAGGTGCTGTATTTGCAGGAGACAAAGAGAAATGAGAGGGGACTGAAGTTCCCTGATCCCCACACAGCCAGTGCCAGGAGAGGCGCAGCATCCAGCAGGAAAAACTGGGGCAACAGAGCTCAATGTGAGCAATAACAAGTGTTATTCTTTCAGCTGACAAACTGTGCTCTCTGCTCAAAGGCAGCTGCAACCACCTATTTTCTGCTATTACCCAACTTCTTCCTGTGGAGCACTCTGGAGTCAGGCACTGGCTCAGCCCATGGCTGGGTGGTGCCTCAGTGTCTCACTCGGGTACCAAACCTCACCCTCCACTGCCAGATGAGTTCACCCATTTCTAGGGCAGATGCACCTTCCATTTTTCTGCTTTTATTTTGTGAAATTCAGGCAATATAGGGAAGTTTGGGTGGTAAAAAAACAAATACACAAAATAAAACCTAATTTTAACTAGTAGAAAAAGTCAGAGACCCTCTAGCTTTGACAGTGTAGGTTTTCTTGTAGCCACACAATGAGACAAACTTGGCCTTGAAATTATCATATATATTGAAATGAGGGAATATTTAATTCAATAAGCAGTTGCTCCCATGTTTCCTTTCATGAGGTTTACGCACTTGTTTTCTTTAAACATCATACAATGACTGTGTTGTAGCCAAGGGGTAATTATTAATAAGCAGGTAAAAGCAGCAATCCAGCTATTTGTTTATTAGCTGCTGGAAACCCCTTAAAATCCATGGAATTCCTTCATTACTGACTCTTCCAGTGGATAGCTGGTCCCATCCAGGGTCAGACCTGGTGATTGCCAGTATCCAGGGATTAGACATGGCAGCAAATCTCCAGCCCCTCCTCATGCCCTCAGCCAAGCCCCAGGCCAGCAGCACAGCCAGGGAGAAGGCTGCAGGACAGGCTGGATAGAGACATCAGTGAGGTAATAATGAACCCACTTGTACCTGGATAAGAAATGTGTGCTTCCAATTAGTGCTGCTCTGCTGTCCTAAGTGGACTTAATCATCCCATGGCTTTGGAGACCCTCCAGCATCTCTTATTCCTCCTGCTTTCAGGTGTTAGCGGGAGCTTGTCTTAAACCAGCTATTTCAGGACAGGCTGCTCCTCAGCTCTTTTATTAGTTGCTCCACTATAATTACAATTACAATAACACTTAGGCTTTTGAAAGCACCCTTTGTTTTCTGCTTGCTCCTTGAACACAAGTGGAATAATCCCAGCTTTGCGCTACTGCCTCGGGAAGGGCAGATATTTTCCTGCAGGAAGGCTGTTCCTTCATGGTAACACTAAAGCAGATGCTGAATAAGAGCGAGCACAAGGCAGTGTCTCCTCCCAGCCTGTGCTGAGATGTTCCCCTCCCAGTACAGTCATGCTTGGTCCTCTTGGGCAGAGGCAGCGTGTCACAGTCCCCATCCAACCAGTGAATTCATCCCTGGAGTCAGCTGTTGCCTCCTCAGCGGATCGTGAGTCACTTCCACTCCGGTTATTACTCAGTTGACTGGAAACTTTGCCTGAGTGAAGGCTGAATGTCCTGCTCGTGTTTCTGCAGCCCTCCTGAGGTTTCTCCCCATGGAGCCCCCGGAAAGTTGGTCAGTGCTGCCGCTGGCTGAGGAGGGCTGGGCAGGTCACCCAGTGGTGCTTAGACACCCACAGCAGCACATACTGATCTGCCTTTCTGAGCTAAAGATCATGGGAAGTGGTAAACTCCTCAAAAGGTGAGCCATGGTGTCTGTGGCTCATGAGCAGCATCCCCAGTGGAAAATCCCAATTACATCCTCAAAACATTTGGGGGTGCTTTGCTTTTCAACACTTTCCTCTGTTGCCCTTTGGAGAGAAAGTGTTTGCATAAATAACAGCAGATGCATTTGAAAATAGCTGGTCTCCCAGCCCGTGTTTAGCAATAGAAATGAGCAAAAGATAAAACAGTTGCATCTGATGTGAGAAATCCAGCAGATGGTTTGCAGGGAGCCACAGCCCAGCTGGTGCTGCCGGTGCCGGCGCTCGCTGCCCGCACAGATCGTGGCACCCGGGGCAGCCCCAGCTCCCTCCTGGGACTTTGCACCAGCAGGAACAGCCTGGAAGTCCTGCTGGGTTTTTTGCCTGCTTGTTTCAGCATTAATGAGTGTCCATTCTTGAGGTGCTGCCTCCATATGGCTCCATCCAGCTCCATGCAGCTCCATCCAGTCCCTTTGCTGGGGCTCTGCTGGCACTGCCACCCCGGGCCAGCCCCAGGGACCCCTTTGTCCCACTGCCTGGTGAGTCTGTTCTCCACTCTGAGCTCTCTGAGCAAAGCACAGCCAGGCCAGGGAGCTGCAGGCCCCCCTTTCACCTCACTGCTCACCTGGGCTTGGGTTTGCAGGACTAATAACTGAGCCCAGAAGGTGGGAAATGGATTATTGCCCACAAGCAGTTTGGTAACAATTTCCATATTACAAGGAAGGCTGTAATGAGTCTGAACTCCCACTGAAGCAGGTCTGGCTCAGTGTCTGTCTCCAAAAAGGAAGTTTTACCCTGGGACAGGCTACAGCTGGCACTGCTTTGAGACCAACTGCACAGAACAGCAGCTCCTCTCCCCACATTAACGCGCAAAACCTTCAAGACAAGCCTTCAAAACACATGCAGCCATTTGTTCTCACACACAGCACTTCAGTTCCTTCTCCATTTGTCACCAAAACCTCCAGCTTTCCAAAGGCGTGTCCACTTGGAAATGACAAACTGTACGTGACTGTGAGGATGGAGTGGGTGTAGCCCTGACAGTGG
Source organism: Myrmophylax atrothorax (assembly GCA_026770055.1). NCBI lineage: Eukaryota > Metazoa > Chordata > Aves > Passeriformes > Thamnophilidae > Myrmophylax > Myrmophylax atrothorax. Next base: position 646,803 of record JAOXXN010000303.1, read on the forward strand.
GGAAGGTTCAGATGTCACGGACTGAAGCTGGATCAGCATTTAACCAGGTATTGGGAAAAACCCTGAACCGCTGACCCCACAGCACACAGCCCAGCAGTGACCTAACAGTGTGAGGACAGAGCAGGGGTTTAGGTCACCAAGTTTCTTGGCTTCCCACAAAAACAGGCAGGTGGATGTCGGATTGAGCCCTGCTCCAGCCATCAGGCAGAGCCAGCCAGGAGAAAGACCCTGGGATTGTCCCTGTCTGGTGGGGAGGTGTGGGATGAAGTTGTGCTGCCAGGGCTGTTTTCTCAAGGAACAAACATGCTGGGGATGGGGGTGTTTATCTGCCACATCTTTTACTCAAAGCAGCCAAAAGGTCTGACAAGAACTGCAGCCCTGTTTGATACAGCAGGATGTGTGCTGAGCTCGTGGGGCGATGGGGGCCAGTTCTTAGGGGTTACCGTAACAACAGCAAACTGCACTTGCCTTTCCAGAGTTACAGAAACCGCAGCGGTATCAGAGTATTTGATCGCTCGTTTCACTGCCTGTGCCGTGTGTTGTGGTGAGGAGCTGCATTCCAGACTGACGGGTTCTCGCTGATGGCTCCTGTCACCGCCGTGTGCTGCTGATGGGCATGTCCCTGGCAGGGACCAGGCTCCCCAGCCCTGCCAGCACCTCCTTTGCTCATCCTCTCCTCTCCATTCTGTGATTCTTTGGCTCTAAAAATGAGCTAATTGAATCATAGAGTCATATAACACTCTGAGTTGGAAAGGACCCACAAGGATCATTGAGTCCAACTCCTGCTGCAGTTTTGACACATCCACCTGGGAAAGTGGCACCGTGTGGACAAGGTGGGTTTGGGTGGCACAACAGGGTGGCTGTTCCAAGAGCTGGTTCCAGTGTTTGCCCTGGGTAACCAGGGAACCTGCAGTGCTGGGATTTTTCTGCCAGGGACCCTTGGCCACGTGCTCATCAGGCTGGTGGTAACGGGGCAGCCCTGGAGATCCTTCCTGCCCTAATGACAGCAGACATGGCATGAGGCCGTGCCCATGCCAGGCAGGCACGAGGGGACAGGATTTCCTCCACAAATTCAACATCCACGAGATAAGGAAAGCAAACACGTGTTGGTGGGAGGCAGGGCAGTGCCTGGAGATGGGTCTGTGTGCTCTGGGTGCTGCCCTGCTCCCTGCCCTGCCCCACAGCCCAGCACAGGGGGTGGGGATGAGGAGCTGCCCCAGAGATGGGCAGCTGTGCCTCATGGAGCTGGCACGGGCTCACAGCTGGGGCTGGGGGATGCCAGGCCCACACTGCTGGGACTCCATCCTGATACCTCGTAACAGCAACTTACACATACATGCATACATAGATATACACATATATAGTATAATGTATATAGAGTAAGTGTATATATATATATAATATAGTGTATATGTACACTATAGTATTTATAGTGTATACTTATAGTATGAATGTAATTATAATACAATATAATTTAATTTAA
>JAOXXN010000303.1:648696-667174 GCA_026770055.1 Myrmophylax atrothorax
AATATAATCACAGAATCACAGACTATTCTGAATTGGAAGGGACCCACAAGGATCAACGAGTCCAACTCTTAAGTCAATGGTCCACACAGGGGATTGAACCCATGACCTTGGCATTATTACAATATATAGAAACATTTTTATATAAATATCTATAAAAATATATCTTTATATATTTGAATCACAGAAAGGCGTGGGTTGGAAGGGACCTTTTTTTGTCTTTTTACTATATATAGATATATTTGTCTTCTATATAAAAGATATATATGTCTTCCTCTGTCTATCTGGGTGCCACTCAGCTCTTGGCTCCTGTGCCCCCTGCACTGCCTGCTCCTCATGCTGTCACAGGAGCTGTCCCTGCTCCAGCCCTGCACAGACACCTCGAGTGAGCAGAGTTTTCATGTTCCCTCTGCCAAAGGAGCAAAGCCCAGCTCAGCAGTTTCCCCCCCACGCCTTTGCAGTGAGGAGGAGCTGAGGAGATGGAAACATGGACACTCCATCTCCTCCTGCAGCCAAAACTGAAAGGGCTGTGCCATCCCATTTCCCAGAAACACAGCCCTCCATCCCCTCCAGCTCCTGCTGGGGCTCTGAGGTGCTGTAAACTGCACAAAACCAGGTACTAAATCTCATTCTCACACCAGGAACGAGTGTTGTGATATTATTTAGCCAATTTAAGTTCCCTTCCACTGTAGAGTAAGTGTGTTGTGAGTCCTCCAGCACTGACAAATCTTATGGGCAAACTCCAGGTGAATCATTATGAGGCTCCAAAACTTAGAGCAAGTGTTTAGGAGTAATTTATTTTCCCCTAGATCTTGGCAATGAGTGTCATTAACAAAACTGAGTTTTCTACTGCAATGAGAGATGTGTGTGTTTTGCTGTCAAAGAAAAATAAATCCCTTTCTTAACTAAGGAACCAAATAACATCTCTGAGTTAATTGTAGAACAAAAGAGGCCTCAATTTCTGTCATCCATCATGCAAAAGGTTGGATCAAAATATACATATATTAAAAATAAAAAGGTATAAACAATGCTTCCTTCCTAAAGAGCTTCCCTGGTAAACCTGGATGTTTCCAGAGCCCAGCTGCCTCCAGCTCACCTTCCTGTTGGTGGAGCTGAGCCCCCAGGGAGACTCCAGGCACCTCTCAGGACCATTTCCCTGGAAAATGGTTTGTTTTCAGCAGCATCTTTGATCGAATAAAGACCCAAAGCCTTTCCTTCCTTCGTTCTGTGTCCCAGGAGGCTGTTGCTGTGTGATGGTGTGAGATGGGCACTGAGCTGCCCTCATTCCTTCTCTGCTCCCAGACCCAGCAACATCTTGTATTATCAAACAGGACTGAATTTCCCTGCAGAGCTCAAGCTGGAGGGACCAGCAAGGTGTGGAAGCCTGAATGGCATCACTGGAGCACCAGCCCCGTGGATGCCCCACTCACCTCTCTGGTTTGGAGCCACCAGCTCCTTCCTCTCCAAAAGGGCCTGTGGGGCTTCATTTGTTCATTTGGAATTCCTGTTCCTCAGGGGAAAGCCTCTGCTTCCACCTCCAAGAGGATTACTGGGGCCACAGGGCCAAATCCCTCTGTTCACTACACCCATGTAAATCTGGAGTAAACAAATCCTGTTAAGCCATTGGGGCCACTCTGGGCTTACCCAAACAGAAATGGCAGTACTATAAATAAGATCTTGGTTTGATTAGAGAAATAAAGGCAGGAAAAAAGCACTTGAAAGATATCCAGGGGAAATATAAGCTCCCCCCACTACAAGTCGTTGTGCTGACAGTGATGAATTTGTCCATGAATGCCAGTCAGAGAGTGAGTCATGTTTCATAAATAAATTACAGCAAGATATTCATAGAATCATAGAATATCCTGAGCTGGAAGGGACCCACAAGGATCATCAGGTTCCAACTCCTGCCCCTGCACAGGACAACCTCAAAATCTTATGAAATGTTCTTAGAAATCTTAGGCAATGCCATGGTAATATTCATTTAATCCAGAACATTTGCAGCCTGAGATGCCACTAAACATTCAAAATTCTGAGTAATTCAGTGACCTCATATCAACACATACAGTTCCTGTGGTTGATGTTACAGCCACATATTTCAGGCAGTGTCCACTCAACCCCTGTTGGAGAAACACTGATCTGGAGAAGTTGCTAAATGGGGTTTGCACCCTGTGCCCTCAACCCCTGAGGTCAGGGAGGGCAGTGGCAGCAGTGGGTGCTGCCTGTGCCAGGTGGCTGCTCACCAGAGGGGCAACAGCACTTTCCTCCCTTTCTCCTTTCACAGAAAGGCTGTTTTTGCAGTCCATTGCAGTTAAATAACTTGCTAATGAACAAAAATAAGAGCTGGGAAGAGAGCTCAGGGCCTTGGCTTTGGTGTTTCACCCCATCCTGCCTCCCCCAGCCTTGCCATACTTAGATGCAAAATTATCAGCAGAAGAGTTTATAAAATGTCAAAACAGTTTCTCCCCTGTCAGCCAGAGAATTTGTGTAAACAGAGCCTCTTTAAAGAACCTCTTGCCAGCTCAGAACTCCCTTTCATCTCCCCAGGATTTACTTTATGCTATTTCCATGGGATTTTAAAACCATCTCTAATGAAGAGTGAGGATGGAAAGTTCTGTGCTGTGCAGGAGAGCCCTTGGAGGTGGTGGGAGTGAAGCACCATAGAGCTCTGGTGGGATCCTGGGTCTGCTGTCACCTGCCAGGAGTGACAAAGCCAGCCAGAAAAGCTGTGAAACAAACTGAGGGGTAATTTCCTCTCGTCATACAAGGGAGGTGGCTGCTCAAAACTGCCATCTCCTGCTAGGTAATATATCTGTGTGCTCTGCAACAACTTGGAGAAGCAGCTCTGGGAACAAAATATTCCAAAAAGCTGCATTTGCCAAGTCAGCAGAGAAAACACAGAATGACACAGTTCAGTCACAGCCCCAGGTACTTTGAGAGAGAGGAACAGTCTGGGTCAAGGAGAGCTGGATAACCAAAGGGAATGCTGCTGCCATGGGCTGGCAAAGGTCACTGCCATGTGTGGGAGCAGAGCTGGCATGACAAAGGGCCAACTGCTGTGCCCTGGCTGCAGCTTCGCCCTCTCCACAGCCACACCCGAAGAAAACTGGAAAAAGACTCCAATTATACCACAATTAATGTTAAGACACACAAAAATCTCATTTGTCCAAGCTGCTATCCCTGCATTCCTGCCCCTTTTGTACTCGGAATTCCAGGGGCTGAGGAGCAGGAGCTGCTGCAGAGCTGCACCCCAGCCTGTGCCAGCCGTCTGCTGGGCAAACCCACCGAGCCATACTGGTTTGACAGCCCCATCTCCCTCCTACACGGGCGCTGCATTCCCTAACGAGCTGAGCCAGAAGAGCAAACACATCCACTCGCTCCCAGGTTTCAGGAGGTGTAAAATCCACAGCCACACAATCAATTCAGCCGAGCAAAACCGCGTCGGGAGTGTTAAAAGTCGCACCGGCTCTTGCTGTTCTCTTGAGTGCACGTTTCAGCTCTGCAGCAGCATCCTGGGGCAGTGGAAATGTCCGGCTGTGCCCACAGAGAGCAGCCAGGCAGCCCCGTGGTGAGCAGCCCCAGGGGAAGGGATGCCAGCCCGGGCAGGGATGCCATCCCCATACATGGAGGCAGCTGCTGCAGCAGCTTTACCGGGCCCTTGGACTTAAAAGGAGCAAAGCTCTTCCAAAGGCAGCTGCGGGGCAGGAGCTGAGAGCCCACTCGGGAGAGGTGAAACCCAGTCCTGGCAGTCCCTCTGCTCAGCTAGAAGAGAGTCTGAGGCCACATTTCCTGCCATCCTCAGCGTGTGCTCAGTGCCCTGCAGAGCCCTGGGCTGTCCCGCTCCCACTTGCGGTGTCAGACAGCCAAGAGGAGGGCTGGGCTGTCCCTGCCGGGAATGCCGAGGTCACCACACGTGCTGCTTGAGAAATCAGGCAAAGCCACAGACTGCAGTCTCGAAGGGATTAAAATCCTGAGGGAATGCCAGCCATGCAGTTTATCTGTGGTCCTCGTGGCATTAACACTTTATCTCCACCCCGATCTCTCTCACCGTGAGACCGTGGGCTCAGAGTGTCCCAGGGGCTGTGGTCACACGTGCTGAATGTGCTGGTGGTGCAGGGTTTGGAGCAGACATGCTGAGGCTCAGGAGTCCATGGGAGCAGAGTCTGGGGGCTCCATCCACCGCCAGACACCATCACATCTCACAGCACCATCTGCCAGCTCCGGCCCCCGCGGTGCTGACCCAGCTCAGCACTCCACACACTCCCTGCTCTGCTTTAAATAACATTCGGGACCAGCCAAGGCTGAGACTCTGCCCTGCTGCTGCACTGGAGAGCAGTCAGCAGCAAACAGGCATTTGCACCTTCTCTGGCTGTTCCAAACACGCTGGTGAGTCACCGGGAGAATCCGATTTCCAGCACAGTTCAAGCGCAGGGAACGGGATGTGGAAGGGAAGAGGAGCTTTCCAGATCTGATTCTCCGCTGACAATTTGCTCTTGACAGTGGTTGAAATCATCTTTGGAACCAAATCTGCATTCTAAGGGCAGTGAACTTTGCCTTTCAGCACAGCTGTGTGTGTGCCAGGGGAGAGGTTTCTTCAGGTTTTCACATCTGTGAGAAGTACTGACAGCAGTTTTCTAACATCTCTGTACCTCCACATGCAGAAGCAGGTGAAACAATCCCAAATGTGGAGTTTCAGAGGGAAACCAAAAGGGTCCTGCTCCTGTCCAGCCCTTCCCAGCTCTGTCAAGACCAGATTGACCCTCCTCTTACCATGGATGGGGAAACTGAGGCACAAAGTGGTGCAACATTGGTCACCCATGCCAGGCTCCTGCCTCTCTCTGGTTCGCTATTCACCAGACCACAATCGCTCTGTCATACCAGATGTGATCCTGCTCCACATTCACATCCTCTCTCTGATTTGCTTTTACTTCCTTCCCAGGCAGGGAAAGCCAGGACAGTCCTCGCCACTCACAACCTCTTTGTTTATGAGTTGCTTTTTTTCCCCTATAAAGATTAAATTTTAAAGCCCCAGAAAAAACCCTCCTCCACACCTCCTGGCAGAAGAGCAGGAGCTGCTGGGATGGAAGGAACAAGCAATGAGGTGTGGGATGTTTATGTCTCAAAGCAATGAGGGCATCTGTGGCCTGGGTACCCTGACACTGTGTGAGCACAGGCTTGGGGGGGAACCAGGACCCCCAAACCCTAACTGGGGTCCCAGGCAGGGCACTCCAAGGAAGGTGCCTTCAAGAAGGCTGCCTTCTCTTCCCTGCAAGTGTTATACAGCCCCACCAGAACAAAGGCTGTTGTTGACTCACATGATAAGGTCATTGTTGTAGAATTTTTTTTCTGTGTGTCACTTAGAAATAATTTTTTCTAGCAAGTTTGTTCTCCTCCCCTCCACCCCCAAAGTGAAAAGGGAATCTGTGCTCAAAGCCGCAGCTGAGATTGCAGAGACCTTCCCTTCCTGATCCTTATCTCACCAGGATGTAGGAGGATCCTCGGGGAATAGTTGGAAGCCTTTTGCTGGAGCCATCCAAGAATCCAGCAAGCTGAGTACGGCCTTTAAATGGCAAAACCATCAAATGCTCAGGGATCAGGATGGGAAATGCTGTTTAACCCCATCTCACTACGACATCTCTGGGTTGTAGCACACAGGAATCACCCAGCTCTCATCCCAACCTGCCTGGCACAGGCTCCTCCTCCAGCCTCCTTGTCCACAGGCACCACCACCTCAGCTTAAGTAACATGATCTAAAAATAAACCTTTGGATCCTAATCTAAACCAAAGCCTTAAATTGCTGGCTCACCCCCATACTCCAGCTGCAGCCCTGCTCACAGGTTTGGGTGGCAACAAACCCAGGGCTGAGTTTCTCTGGGGATGCAGCCTGGGCAGGCAGATCAGGGCATGGGAGAGCCGGCTGGATGCCACACAGCAGGAACAGGAGTAAAAGCTGTTGGGGAACAAAATTCCTTCCATCTGGTCCTTTCCTACACCTCAGGGTGGGACATGCCTGCACATCTGGACACAGCCCTGAACTACAGCTTTTGACAGCAGTGCAGCCATGGGGGAAGGTCTGAGCTGTTCTGGGTGACAGGAACAGGCTGGGGCAAAGTGGGTCCTGGAGTTCCCAGTCATGAACCCAGGGGCTGATGAACAACTGTGTCATCCACCTCAGCATCATCCTCCCACTTGTCCAGAGCAGACCCTCTGCCTTTGCTCAGTGGCTGATGACCACCTGAAACCATGGAGGAATGGAGAAATGAATCCTGGACCTGCAGGCAGCTGAGCCTGATCCTTCTTACCCACAGCCCCTCCTGCTGCCAGCTTTACTGGCATATGCTTCCCTAAGCCTCCCAGCAGGAGCACAGTGCATGCTTATGGAGAGCTATTGGGCAGGGAAGTGGAGGAGGGAGGCCTCCAGTCGGGATCTGGGGTTGGATGCCTGTAAGTAAAGAGCAAGAAGGGCAGGGCAGAGCTGATTTCCACAGCAAAACGCTCCCTGATCCCACGCTCCAGCCCCATTTGGCTCCTCTGTGCAGGGAGTGCTTAATCACTTTGCAAGCTGTAAAAACCTCCAGCCCAGTGTTTCCTGAGAGTGGGGCTGAAGGAGAGCAGTGGGAGAAGAGCTGAGTGCCCATGGAAGGAAGGATGCAGCACTGACAGCACCCTAGGGCTGAGGGAAAGCTGTGCTAATGTGGAGCAGGGAGAGGGGAAGGACACAGGGTTGTCCTCCTTTGGTGACAGAGGAGTCACAGCAGCCCAGCACCCTGGTTCTGTCATAGTTAGAACAGGAAACAGATGCTCCCTGGTGGACGAAACGTCTGAAGAGTATCAGTGCACCTTGTGCTGTCCCCAGCAGGAACCTGGGAACAGAACAGGGGGTGCTGGGTGGAAACAGCCTGATTTGGCCCCAGCCAGGAGGGTGCAGCTCAGCTGGGTTTGGTGCCATCGCCCTCGGTGTCCTCATGGGAAAGCACCTGCCCCTGAAGGAAAAGGGAGTGGCAGATTCAGGGCTAGTAAATCTCATGGGCTGGTGCAAACACCACCTGGCACAGAGGCCACTCGATTCCTCCCATTCCAAAGCTCCTTTCCACTAGTGGGTGCTGCTGCCCCGTCGAGCTGCGTCAGAGCACTCTCAGATGGTGAACGCTCCCCTGCCAGCAGCCAGCCTCTGCCTTGACAGTTTGGTTTGATTTCTCATTATCCTACTCTGATGTGATTGGTAATTAATTTTTCCCCAAGCGAGTCTGTTTTGCCTGTCCTGGTAATGGCCAAGTGACCTCTCCCTGTCCTTACACCTTGACCCACAAGCCTTTCCTGATAGTTTCTCTCCCCTGTCCAGTACTCAATCCCTTTGTCTGTCATCAGTGAAGGCACTAAAGGACACTGGTCCCATACAGACCCCTGAGGGACACCATTTGTCACTGATGTCCATCAGGACACTGACCCATTAAGAAATAATACGCTGAATTGTCTTTTTATCTCCACCAGGCAAGTCAAAAACCAGCTCCTCCCTCCTATGCCTCAATATGCCAGGTTCCTCATTCCGATTTTTGCCAGCAGTGCCAAGGTCCGTTGCAGGCTGGGACTGTCCATACACAGCTCCCCATGTTCCCAGTAGTTATTCCACCAAAACATCCTTCTAGCCCAAGAGCCAGGTCACTCTACAGCTCATGGTATGAGCTCCTATTTGCCCTTTTCCTCAGTTCCATCCAGAATGGGAGCAGCTCTTTCACTGCAGACCCAAATCGAGGAGTGGGGCACCATGACTGCCAGGCTCCCTGCACATCACAGCTTTCACACCCTCTCCCTGCTGCTTCCCATCACTTCCCACACCGTCCCTCAGTTTCTCCATCTTCCACAAACCAGGCACAGGAAAGTATGGCACTCTCTGAACACGACAAGCTTGGCTCTCACTGAAAACATCACCCGTGTTATGAGTGTTCTTGTCAGGCTGAGAAAGGTCCAATTAAAAGTGTTTTTCAGCCATCTCAGGGCCTTAACTGGACTGGTGCACTCGAATGAAATCATGTATTGGAGTTCAGTGCAATGCTCTTGAACATCCCCTGAGCTGTCTCATTCGCCACAGTGACTGCAGGGAGATTATCTCAAGTGATAAGTGGCAGCTTTGCAGTCAACTGTGGTTGACGTCGTCTGACTTCTAAAACTGTGGCTTCAAAGAGGAAGCAGTTACAATTTTTGCTTATTAATTCTTGGTTAAGTAGGAGAGTGGAAGCTTTTCCTTTTTTTTCCTCCAAAATAGCCTTCCAAATCACTTCACTGACACGAGGCTGCTGAAGGGATGCTGTGGCTTCAGGAGGTGTCTCCAGAGAGGGGAACAGTTCCTGGATGCTGAGGTGTTTGCTGCTCTGTGTGAAGGCGACACCTGATTCACTGCCTGAGTGCAGAGGACGTGAAATACCCAAAGAAGTTTGCACATCGGAACAACGGAGCACCAGAAACTGAAGACAAGTCCCACACAGGGTCATCGATGCCCATGTCTCCTCCTGCAGCTTGAGCCAGGGCGGGAGGATCATCATGCCAAACAACAGCCTGGCACAGAGCAGCCTGCACGGCATTTACATCGGCACCGAGTGCTTGGTGGCTTTGTTTGCCACTTTGGGCAACATCCTGGTGATCTGGGTGGTGAAGCTGAGCTCGACCTTCCACAACGTGACACTTTACTTCATCGTGTCGCTGGCGCTGGCCGATATCGCCGTGGGGGTCCTCGTGGTGCCCCTGGCCATCGTGGTGAGCCTGGACATCACCGTGCACTTCTACAGCTGCCTCTTCATGTGCTGCCTGATGGTGGTTTTCAGCAACGCCTCCATCCTCTCCCTCCTGGCCATCGCCATTGACAGGTACCTGCGAGTGAAGCTGCGCACCAGGTGAGTGCTGCACCCCCACGGGGGCCTCTGCTCCTGCCCAGCCTGTGCCCCACAGGTGCCACATCCTCCCTCCTCCTCAACTTGGCCCTTCTCTAACAAATAAATACTTGCAGTGGGTATTTGTGCCTAAAATCCCTGCTGAGATGAGCTTTGTAGAGCAGGAACCCCTTTCTGCAGCTGGTGCAGCACAAAGAGACCCTCACGGTGCTCATGAAGGGCCAATAGCTCGGTGCTGTCACTGATCAGAGTTTGGCCACAGGATGAGTCTGTGGGCAAACTGTTAAACTCTTCAGCTGTTTTGTTAACAGCAGGATGCTGAGTGTACCATAAATTTCTTTGGGATTCTGTGGCAGGTATTTTAAATAAAACTCCTTTCAGTGTTTGCTGAAAACACAAAATTCGTAACAAACTTACTAAGGGCTAACTTAAGACATTCACTGTTTATATTTAAATGGAAAAGTACTGAAATAAAAATCCAGAACATAATCTCAAGCATCAAAGAAATAATATGTTTTTATGTGAAAGGACCTATGAAATTGAAGAACAAAAGCACATTTTAGTCCAACAAATGGCATAAGCCAAATATAAAGAGGAAGGTACACTCAAGAAAGGACTGCAATATCTTGGCAAGAGGAACATAAGATCATACTGAAACAAAAAAAAATATGGACAAAAAGATCCAATTATAAACAGGGGAAGTTAAGCACAATTCTCACTGTCACTGCAAAGTAACTTACAAATGTAGAGTTGTGTCTTGTCTCAGGATTCGGTTTCACCATTAAAAAAAAGCTAATGCTCCATTTTCTGATAATGAACTTATATTATATGAACAAGTGAGCTCTTGAAACCATCCCCAACTGTTTTAAACACTTCTCTTTAACACAGCCTGGGTTTTCTTCCCCAACAGGTATAAAAGAATCACTTCAGAGAGAAGAGTTTGGTGGGCACTGGGGCTGTGCTGGTCTGTGTCCCTGCTGGTGGGGCTCATCCCCATGTTTGGCTGGAACAAGTCAAGAAACTCCGACTTCCTCAGGTGTCAATTCACGTCTGTGATGAGGATGGATTACATGGTATATTTTGGCTTCTTCACGTGGACCCTCTTCCCCCTGCTCATCATGTGTGCTCTGTATGCCGAAATCTTCCACATCATCAGGACAAAGCTGGGCCGTGGCACTACCAGTATAAGAGGGGCTGGAGCTTTTTATGGGCAGGAGTTCAAGACAGCCAAGTCTCTTACACTTGTTCTCCTCCTGTTTGGAATATCCTGGTTGCCCCTGTGCATTATGAACTGCATTTCCTATTTTTACCCTGAGGTTCAGATCCCTGACTATTTCATGTACTTGGGAATCCTGTTATCCCATGCCAATTCTGCCATGAACCCCATTGTCTACGCTTGCAAGATAAAGAAGTTCAAAAACACATACCTTTTAATTTTAAGGACTTACATCCTGTGCAAAAAACCAGAACCAGCTCTCACAGAGCAAACAACAGACCCACAGTCATAAATAAAGACTGAGCCTGCCACTTTATTCCAGACCATTGATGAACCACTTGGCTTTGCTAAGGAACTCATGGGGAAATGTAGCATCATGTAGATGTGAAGGTTACCCTAAAGCTTCATGTGAATATATGTGTTATTTCAAAATACAGAAAGAAGTATTGTCTAGTGTTGGCCTTTTTTTGTTGTTTTTTTTTTTTACATAAGGATTGGTTGAGTCCACTGAAAAATAGGACAAATGTGTTCTTTGCTGTTTGTAACCCAGCAGCTCACAACCTCACTGATGTTCTCCCAGCCTTTGTCTTCTCTGTCCATTTAGACTAAACTTGAGTCTGGTCAACTTATGCTGTAGCCAGTGTTGTCACATTTTCATGAATAATAAAAAATATTAGATGGATTTTGTATTGATTCAGCCTACTGAATTCTCCCATGACAGTCAAAAAACCAGCCTGCACAGTTTCACTTGGTGTCCTGCCTAGGATGGCAGAGAAATTGCACTAATTGTTGCACCAGAGCTGACACAGCCCATTTTTAGGGAACATGGGTTGAACTGTAAATAGGTCATTAGAGGCCAGGCTACTTTTTTCTCCATCTTTAAATAATAAAAGTAGTCCAGAAAAAGCAGAAAAGGGAGCGCATAATTCTGTTACTTATCTTAGAGAGTGTTGGCATCTGTTCCTTTAGCTGAGATCAGACATCTCATTTTTTATCTGATGTAACCCTTGTCCCAGGCCAAAGCTCTGCCTTGTTACACAATTCAACTCTATAGATAAACAAGCCCAAGGAAGCCACTGCACAAGTACATCAGAATTTGGTACATGGTCCCTAATGAACACTGATGGAACCGATTGCTTTCAGCAGAAAAACAGGTCCCACCTAAAGAGCAGGAAACTATTCATTAGAACGATGCTCAGGGATCTTTGCCAATGTGTTTTTGATAAATTGAGGAAAGAGGGAGCAACACTGCACCAAATTCCTGCAGACTCCAAGGGCACAAGGATATGGAGGAAGAAGAGAGGGACTGAGGGCAGGGGAAGCCATCCTGCCCTTCTGAGAACAAGCTGGTTCTGCTCTCCCTTCTAACACTGCAAGCAGATGTCAACTCCAAAATGCCAGGGAATATCACAGACCACTGTTGTCCATGCATCCTTCACAGCACCGTTTAACTCACAAGCTGCTTCCACTCACCCTCACAGAGCTGGACAATTTATACTGGACTTCCCCCAGCTCAGACACCCTCCTGTTGTGAGAGCTTGTCCTTAGGGAACAAAAAGCACAAACACCTTGAGCAGAAACCTCCTGAAACAGTGAAAATGGGAGGGCCAAAAAGAGAGGACACACCAGCCCTCCTCTATTCTGATTATCAGATGCAGCTGTCCCAAATTCCTATAGCAACAGGAATTTGTAAGAGTTGGCTGGTGACTGCCACTAAAAGCTGTGTAAGCCCCTACAGAGCTCTTGGCATGGGAAAGGGAGAGACAGATGGATGCTCTGGGATGAGTTTGGGACTCAGCAGCCACACAACAAACAGCTTCTCTGTCACCTTCCAAGGGCTGTAGCACACTCAGCCCTCCAGGTACACACAATTGCTGTGCTGTGGTTGGCAGTGTTTCACAATGTGTATGAGATGGTTGTGCTGAGTCTCAGCACAATTCACAGTGAGGAAACATCTGCAAGAAAACCCAACATCCCAGAGCCAGGTTTGAGGAGGGGGAAGCCTGTGGTGAGCCACCTGCCCTTGCATTTCTAACTTACTGGTATGGGGAAGTCACATTTGGTCAAGCCAGGTAAATGTTCAGACCTTATTTCTCAGTAGTTGCCAGGCAGCAGAGTAAACACTGCTTGTAATTTTAAACAAAAATTAAACTAAATTTAAAAATACCATGCATAAACCACAACCATCCCTTCTGAATCTCTTTGCAGCTAAAAATGCTAAGGAGTAATATGGTATTTTCTCTCCCAAACAGAATTTGAAGAAACTGCCATGACTGAAATGAGAGCAGATAATAGCAAAGCAAAGACAACAAGTTGTAGTGTGGAACAGTCTGTGGTCTTACCCACACCACCACACGGCAAATTTGAGAACATAAAAGTGTTTAGACACATTTTTCAGTGGTCCCCTGGACTTCCAGCAGCTGTTTGGAGGAGGAGACAGGACAACCCACAGGAGGTGGCAGAGGTGGAGCCCCTGCTCTGCTGAAGGGTCAGCAGCAAAGCACTGCAGTTTAAGGGGAATTAAACCCAGTGCCCATCCACGGCTTGGTGCTGCCATCACGTGGCACATCCAGCCCTGCTCCTCTGGAGCCTCTCAGATGTTTCAGCAGCAGCACATGGGAGTTTGTAGGACATGAGGCACTTGTCCTGCTCCAGACGTCCCTCTAGAGAGGTGTTTGAACAGCAAATATCAGCATTTTCAGGGAAGAGAAATACTTGCAAGAATCTGGCACTCTCTGGGGACCACAAACAAGGTTTCTGAGGGCTGAGCCAGCAGGAAACTTTGCTCCCATTCAGCCTTGAGCAGCTGGAGATCCCTGCACATCCTGGGACAACAAACCTCCCATCCATGGGCATGTGCAGAGAAGCTTCTCTACGGCTGCTAAAACAGTCGTTTGTGGTAACTTATTCCCCAGTTGATGACAAAAGGATGATTCTTAACTTTTTACAATGTATTCAGAACATTGTGGGCAATAACACATCAATGAGCATTTCCAGAGGTTTGTGACTGTCACACTGTGATTGTGCATTTCTTTTACGGGACCCAAGCAGGAAGCAGACATTTGCACACAAACATTTCATTATCATCCCTTCAATAACAGAAAATAACTAACCAGAGCACTTGGCAAACAAAAAAAATATGCACAGTGCTGTAGTGGTGACAGAAAAGGGAAACACAAAGGCAGAGATATGGATAGATGTAGAGAAACATTTTCGTTTCTCAATTCTCTTTGGTAGCTCACACAAACGGAAACTTCACAAGTGCAGGGAGATTTCTACAGATGAGGAAATCATGTATAAAAACCCCTCAATTTACCCACAACCTTTGGCAATCAGCTTGGAACAGGAGACCTGAATTTCCCCTTATAAAAATAGCTGATGTTACAGATGGCAGTGCTGGCCTTCTGAGAGCACTGCAGGCCGTGGTGTAACATTCTGGTGGCTTTGGATGTTCAGAAAGTGGAACCATTTTTATTTCACTTGGAACTTCACCATCACACAGCCAGTGGTGTCTGACTCCGCTGGAAGACCAGAGTGCTGTAGGTAATCTCATTCTGAGCATGTGAAAAAAGGCACAAACATTACAGTGTTAAGCACTGCATGTCAACAGGAATTTAGCACTTTTAATTTGTCCTCAGCACCACACACCATAAAGAGTCTATCCTTGCACCTGGGAAATTAGTAAACACTCTGCTAGTTTATCCCAGTGGCAGTCTAGCTCAGGATTCTGGGTCAAGTCTCTTGCAGGGGCTTCCACAGAATTAATATCACAAAGGCAAACCACAGAAATGCTTGCCTTTTAAAAAGATTTCTCCTAACTTGCCTCATCAGGGGTTTAGTTATTCTCCAGAACCCCTGACATACGCAGGGCATTTCAGCTCAGTGATTACAGAGGAGCATCATCTTTCCTTCCTGCTGTCCAAGTACTTCCTCAAGTAACTCCCTGAACTACTATAAACACAAGCTGAAGCCTTGGATGCCCAAAGAAAGCCCTTTTCCTTAGTCAAAAGAACCACTGACTAACACTCAAGTCTCCCAAGCAAGTGACTTTTCTCCCTCCTACCCACAAACTGATATTTACCACCATGTCAAGACTGAAATCTCTGCATCAAGTGCTAGAAATAACAGTTGTGACCTTTACCTGGGTGTTCCTGGCATATTCCTCAGGTGCTTCCTCTTGTAGGTTTTGGTGGGATTTCTTGTAATCTAGGAAGGAGAGGGATACCAGCCTCAGCTGTGTGCACTGTGTGTGGAGAGGCTCAGTGGTGGGTGACAGACACCTGACTTGTAAAACCTGTTACAGGCCTGCACTGCAAAGTGGGCAGAGTTTGGGCTACCAAGTCCCTGCCCACCTGTTGGAAGTGGCCAGGATGAAGGTTAGGATGAGAAAAACCCATATCCAAAAAAACCTCAACTTAACAGTGGTCAAGTTAATTCTTCCATGAAAACAGCCCCTGAGGAGTCACTGGAAGGAATGACCTGCTCATCAATACATGAGTTTTTCAAGGCAGATACAATTTGAAATCTCAAAGTAACTTCTGTGGTTATCATCATTCTGCTGTTATTCCCTCAACTGTGCCACTTACTTCTCCTGCAGAGGTAGATGATTGCAAAAACCAGGACAGTCAGGAGAATCCCAGAGATGAAGGCCAGTGACAAGAACAGTATTTCACGGCTGTTGATACACAGAAAATCGTCAGAACCCTCAGTTTTAACAGTTGTTGGAGCATCAGCAGTGCTCAATTTTACCAAACTTTATGGAGTGTGAGACATTTATCCCCAAACCTATGAGGTTAACATGTGTGTATCTGCATTAAGCATCACTAGTGCACAGATTAGGAAATTCCAATGAACTTTTTAAAACTCCAGGCTATTAAATATATGATATATAAGCCCTCCCTTGCAGAAGGAGGCTGCAGTCTCAGGCAACTCTGGGTTTGGAGTCAGGAAATAAAGGTGAAGCATTTACTTTTCAAACCAGCATTTAACTTGTGGAGCTTCTAAGGCAGGTGCAGTGGTGGGGATGGTGGTACAGACAGTGGTGGGGACAGTGGGAGTAGTGGAAGTTGGTCTAACTGGAACAGAAAAAAAATAATCAAAAACTTGGTTTAAAACATATAAATATCTCCAATAGTTTTACAAGCAACAAGAACTACATTCAGGCATGTGGCTGTACAAGGCAGTGTTATTTTATGCATAATACTTGTCTGTCAGAGGGCTGAAAGTGGAACCACCAGACAGGAAAACTGAGTTGTTCATATCGTGACTGTCTCAAGGCAGCCTTTGGCAGCCATGCAGTTCTTCCACACATCTGCTAAGCCACCCCCACAGCAGCCCTTGGGGCAGGACAACAGCTTAGTCAAGAACTCTGCAGCTAAGAAAATTGCTTTTAAAATAAAATACCTGTAGGTTCTTTTGAGGAAGTGCTTCCCATTGTCTCCAAGCACTAATGGACAGGAAGAGAAACTGCAAGAAGGGGACAGAAAAAAGTTGCATTTATATACATATACATATGCACATGTGCAAAACCAACCTGTAACCCTCTTTCAACTTGAAGACTTGATTCAGTTTTTACCCCTTTTTTAGGAGTCTTATAAAACTGGCACAAAGCCACACAAACCCAGCAGCTTCTCAGCATCAGTCCTGCTCCTCAGTGTCTTGTTCATGCCCATGTGGTCACTAAGCCTTCATGGTCACATTGCCTGCTTCCCCAAAAAATTGAGGACATTTAAGAATTAAAAAGCACCCACAGGATTATTTTTGCAACAGCTAAAACCCAGTGCACTTTATGAACATTTTCATAATAGGCAGCTTTGAAAAATTCCCCCCTTGATGTTTTCCTTTCGGAAGTTAAATTGACTTTTCCCACCAAGGCAGGAACAGTAACTTTCTTCTCAAATTTGGGGGTGGAATCTTGAAGTCAGGGATAAAAGATAGGGATTTAGTCTACTATAAAATCTCACCACATGGTTTGCAAAACGCGAAAATACCACAACATGAAAATAAACACCCTGTTCTCTGCTGCTGCCACTTTTCCTACTGTATCCCATTGTTGCCCCCCTTCCAGAGGAGTCAAACCATGAAGAACTCCCAGTTTCCTACCCCAAGCCTCACAGGGAGTTGTGTTTGCAGTAATAAAAGGAACAAGAAATGGTACAGCTCCATCTTACCTCCCACCATGGAAGTGCTGGTGGAAACTCCCGGAGTGTCAGCACACCAGTTTAACTACTTGCTTTTTGAGAAGAATCTGTCACACCAGTTAAAAGCCCCAATGTCATTGAGATGAAGGGTTACAAAAATGGGGAAGTTGGGCAACTTCACTTTTCTTATTTAAATTATCATAAAACAGGAAACTCCGCACCTGCATTCTCTAGAACTGTTGGATCTAAAAAAAAAGGCAGGTTCAGCTTAGGCTGGGTTACAGTAAGGTTCTTAAACACCTTTTTTGTGTTATTGTATTGAAAAGTGTAGAGAAGTGCACAGAAAATTGCACCAATTCATAAAGCAGTGGGTATTAGGCACACCCCACTCTGCTGATTTCAGTTCATGTACTAAATAAGTCACTTCCCAGCACACAAAGGATGAATTTGTGCAGGTCAGTGCTTTGCTCAGCTGGGATATTTGAATTACAACACAATCTTGCCGGGAAAAGTTTCCTATGAAAAGAAGCTGGAGAGGCTCTGTGTATAATCATAATACACATGAAATTATTTTTCTTCACACACAGGAAAAAAAAAAAGAGTATTTTATTTGCTATGAAGACCCAGAAAAACCCAGTTCTCTAGAATGAACTTACCCATTGCCCTGTTTTAAACTTAATATTGACAAGCTCAGCTGTTTTCCGGTAGCTTCTGACGTGTTTCCTGCCAGATCATTCTTTTCCCAGAACCAAGACACTTGCATCACTGCATAAAGCTTTGTTGTGAAAGGGGCATTTTCAGCTCAGTTTGGACACAAGGACATTCATTCAGAGCTCCTCCAACTCTAGGACCAGGTCCACGGCAGCACAAGTCACTCTGATTTTAGAACATGTTTGCAATGACAGCAGGTATCTGGGGGTTGTTATCGCAGAGTTTAACCCAAGTGATCAGTTTTAGCACCAGAATTTTTCTCTGAATTTCTGAATGTTATCTCTGGAAGTGTTCATGACCAAACAAGGAATCCAACAAGATCACACATGCTGCAGTTGCAACTAATCCCTCACTACAAACCAACTGTAGGTTGGTGTGACCCATGCAGCGACTTCAAACACAAACAGGCATGACTGT
This sequence comes from Myrmophylax atrothorax, assembly GCA_026770055.1. Taxonomy (NCBI): domain Eukaryota; kingdom Metazoa; phylum Chordata; class Aves; order Passeriformes; family Thamnophilidae; genus Myrmophylax; species Myrmophylax atrothorax. The sequence continues at coordinate 666,060 of JAOXXN010000303.1, forward strand.
TGCAAGTGAAACACAGCAGAGAGGTTGGGTTTTTTGTTTGTTTAATGACAGTTTAGAACCATACAGTTTCCACCAGTGAGGATTGAGACATGTCAGTGGGATCAAACAAGGTCACACCGCGGCGTGTGCGCCCTTCGAGAGCGCCTTCAGGTCCAAGATGCACTTGGCAATGCTCTCCTTCTGCTGCAAGAGAGAGGAAAACAGCTTTCAGAAGATATTTCAACAAGCAAAAAATGCTTCTTAGTGCATTTAGATAATCCTTTTTAGACCCATGAGTTACATATTTAAGGGGGTATAATTAATGCTAATGAAGTCAGAGATTACATCCAAACAAAGACCCGCATTAAAGCAGGAATGGAAATCATGGAATCCCAGAATGGTTTGGGTTCAGAGGGACCTTAAAGCTCATCTCATTCCACCCCTTGCCATGGGCAGGGACACCTTCCACTAGACCAGGCTGCCCCAAGCTCTATCCAGCCTGGCCTTGGACACTCCAGGGATGGGGCAGCCACAGCTTCTCCGGGCAACAAAAGCACACAGAGCTGGGAACACATTTTCTTTTTTTTTATTCTGTTTCATTCCTTAAAAGCAAGGACATCCAGAGCCCATCTGTAGACCTTGATCTGCCACGGTATCACACAGAGAACTCCATGAGTGAGTCCCCTGTCCTGTTAGCTACACATCTCATCACAGCTCAGCTCTGTGCTGCTGCAACAAATGCTACCCACAATTCTAGTAAATCACCAGCAACACAAGCACCTGGTACCCAGAAATGGGCTTGTTAGCTCTTACTCAGCAGGAGGAATGTTCTGCAACCACATTTGGAAGTCACCCAAGGACATCCATCATCTCCTGGCTTAAACTAGAATGCCTGAACAGCAAATCTTTGTACAGACTAAAATGTAAAGCAGATAAAAACCAGCAAGTACCTGCTGGGGTGTGATGCTCTGAACAACGTTCTTCTCCACCCACTGAATCATGTGATCCTGTTCCTTCTGCCGCTTCAGGGCCTGCATGGCCACTTGGTAGTCCAGCCTCTTCTTCACCTCGTTGTACACCATCATGAGCCTTTCCCGATAGTTGGCTTCCAGCAGCATCGCAACGTTATTCTGGAC
>JAOXXN010000303.1:671837-683444 GCA_026770055.1 Myrmophylax atrothorax
GTGTGCGGGGGCTCGGCAGCCCTGGGGCGATCACCGAGGCGTTCCCTTCACGGCTCTGTCGTGTCTCTCCCGCAGACGGGGCCCTGCTGCTGGGCGCCTCCGGGCTGAACGGGCGCTGCTGGGCCGGGTCGCTGTGGGTGTTCGCGGACCCCCGGCGCGCCCCCAGCGAGGGGTTCTGCACGGCCGGCGTACAGACTGAGGCGGGGGTCGCAGACCTGTGCTGGGTGGCGGACAGGGGCATCCTGGTGGCCTCCGACTCCGGTAAGCAACGGGGATCCCCCCCGGACCCCTCCTCCCGCTGAGGGGGTGGCACCTTCTCCTCCTCTGAGCTGCGTGTCCCCCCCTTCCCCTCCACAGAGGTGGGTGACCCAGTCGCCTCCTCTGGGGTTGGGTGACCACCTGCCTCTGCCTTCACTGAGGTGCGTGACATCCCCCCTCCCCTGAGCTGAGTGTTCCCCCCTTCTCCTTCACCGAGGTGGGTGTCACCTTCCCCTCCGCTGAGGTGGGTGACATCCCCACTTCACAGAAGTGTGTGACCCTCTCCCCTCCTCTGAAATGAGTATCCCTTTCACTGAAATGGCTGGCCCCCCTTCCCCTCCTCTGAGATGCATCACTGCCCACCCCTAACTTCACTGAGATGGGTGACATCTCTTCTCCCCTGAGCTGACTTTCCTCTTCATTGACTTCGATTTCGCCTTCCCTTCCACAGAGGTGGGTGATCCCCTCCCGTTTTCTGAGGGGTGTGACCCTGTCCCATTCATTGATGTGAGTGTTCTCCCCTTACCCTTTTCACTGAGCTGGGTGTTCCCTCTCCTTTCCCCTTCACTGAGGTGGGTGACCCCCTTACGGTCCCATAGGTGGATGTCCCTTACCCTTTCACTGAGCTGGGTGTCCCCCCACACCCCCAGGTGCTGTGGAGCTCTGGGAGCTGGAGGAGAACGAAACCCTCATCGTCAACAAGTTCTGTAAATACGAGCACGACGACATCACAACGTCGGTGTCGGTCCTGGCTGGCAGCACCCAGGCTGTCAGTGGGGGCAGGGACTTCTGGTGAGTGTCCCCACCCTGGTGAGTGTCCCCAGCCTGTGGTCTGTGTGGCAGGGCTGGTGCTGGGTGCTGACTGCTTGCTCTTGTCCACAGTGTGAAGGTCTGGGACATCCCAGAGCAGACGGTGCTGCACTCCTACAGAGGTGAGTTCCAAACCATCCCCTTGCCTTACTGCTCCTGGTCCCTCACCACGGGCTGCAGGCTGAGCTTTCTCCTGCAGCATCACCAGTGACCTCCCATTTGCCAAACCACACTCAGGTCTCTGATCAAATGTTTGCCAGTCTCTGAAGTTTCTGCCACAGCTTTATTTCTTGGTCTGTTCCTCATTTCTCCCCACAGAATGAATGCTCTAAGGCTTACTTTGCCTTGTATGCCTGAAGTGGGATTTAGAGTGTTTCTTCTGTACTGAAATCTTTCTTCTACCTACATATGATCCTGTCATGTCCTGACTCATACGTGTTTTAAGCAACAGCCCATTTGAGAGGGTGATCTCTGGAGATGTGGTCTCATCATCTCTGGCCCCAGCAGAGGCCATACTTCAGAATCAGAGAATGGTTTGGGGGAAGGCACCTTAAAGATCATCCAGTTCCGCACCTTCCACTGGCCCAGGTTGCTCCAAGCCCCGTCCAACCTGGCCTTGGACACTTCCAAGGATGGGGCAGCCACAGCTTCTCCGGGCAAGCTGTGCCAGGGCCTCACCACCCTCACAGCCAAGAATTTCTTCCATGTATCCATCTAATACTTCCCTCAGTTTGAAACCATTGCCTCTTGTCCTGTCACTGTCTGCTCATAGAAAGAGTTCTCTTCCTTGTTTTTATGAGCCTCCTTCCATCACACTTTGTTTGGTCCCTCAAGCCCAGGTGTTGCAGGGACCTGTGGCTCCGGCTGGATTTGGCAGCTCATCACTTTGGTAGGATGCAGTTGGCTGTTTCTGAGTAGAAGTTACTGTGTGTCTGGGCATAAACTGCTCTTTGTTGAGCTGCTGTGCCTTCAGTGATTTCTTGGGAATACACAGGAAAGTTGGATACAATCTTTGAGGCTCTTTATCCTTTTGTGCTTTTGGTAGCTCACTCCGCAGCAGTGACATGTGTGGCTTCCTGTCCTGGTAAGGACACTGTGTTCCTGTCCTGTGCTGAGGTAAAGCTCATTCTGTTGTCTAAATCTACCCCATAAAAATGAGATTTTAGTTACTTACAGTTTAATGCACTTAGAAACCACCTCTTGTTTTACAAGCTGCATATGTGGGTTATGGCAGTGTTCCAGTTTGATAAGTTGATAATCAGCTTACCAAGCTGATTCCTACAGGTCTGTATCAAATTTTGGGAGCTACTAGTTCTGTCCTGGGCATGATTGAAGGCTGTAGTTAAGGCATCATTTTAACCCAAAGTGAAGAGGAGGGGGTGGTGTTGACTGAAGGTCAGCAGCAGTTCTGCAGAGAATCTGAGTTTATGCCACAAAGACATTGTAAACCCTTTTTTATTCCCTTTGGATTTATAGGACAACAGAACTTTACTCTGGGACACCAGATGCCCTAAACCAGCTACCCGAATTGGTATGTCTGAACACAGCCAGAGTTTGTGTTGGAAGAAATAAATTATTTTATGCCTGACTTCTGTGTCTTAACTCCAAATGTAGTGATGTGATCATAGAAAAACCTGTTTAAATCTAAGGAAGTTCAACACTTCACGGAAGTGTAGTAAGCTTAAAATACTTGTCTTGGTGCACTACCAGTGCTAAATGAGGTGGAGCAGGAATATCTTTGTACTGACTCTTTCCACACTCATCCCAGTTTCTTTCCTTGCAGTTTGCAGTGCCTGTAATTACCTCCCTACCTCAGTCATGTGGCATCCACAGAAAAGTGACATCTTTGTTTTGGGTAAGAATCTTCACTTTCACCAGGCAAATCAAGGCCTTTTGTTTTCACAATGACAATTTTGCCAATAACTTCATTCTCCCTTTCCTCAAGGTGATGAAAGTGGAACAGTTGCACTAGTAGACACAAAGAATCCTGACTCTGCCCTCAGTGCTGCTGTGCACACCCGGAGCATCACAGGGTTTGCATTCTCTGCACACAGGTACAGTCTGGTACACTGGTATAGAATATATGACTGCATCTCCTTGAAAGCCTTACTATTTTGGGGGGTAAACCCAAAAAAACACCACTAGTTGTGGTCTTTTTATCAAGAAGATTGTAGCAAAGAAGAGTAAACCAAACAATGTCTCACTTTTGATGTGTGAATATCCATGAGAACACTTTGCACTTTCAGAATTACTGACCCACTCGCTGTGGAGGTTTTTCAAATTAATCAGGCAACTCTGATTAAAGAATAATCACTTCCTTTCTGACTAATAAAATACTCTTGCTTAGTGTGCTGGCAGCCCACCACATGATGAAGATTTTGTTTCTTTTAAATTCGCTGTACCTGGGTCAGGATCACCAAGAATTCCTAATTTAATCACTAGTTTGTCCCTAAAAATTCATGTGTTTGATTGTTCTCACCATGGTTTCATCTCTGTCCTGTAGTTCACCCTTACTGGCTTCCATCAGTGAAGACTGTTCAGTTGCTGTCCTTGACTCAGACCTCTCAGAGGTGTAAGTACAGCCAGAACATACTCACTCTTGCTGCTGTTTGTCTTATACAGAATGGTTTGGGTGGGAAGGGACCTTAAAGATGATCTGATTCCATGCCCTGCCATTGGCAGGGACACCTTCCACTGTCCCAGGTTGCTCCAAGCCCTGTCAGACCTGGCCTGGGACACTTCCAGGGATGGGGAGTCCACAACCTCTCTGGGCAACCTGGAGGTGAAAATACTCCTAAATGGGAGAGCATCATCCAAAAATAACTGCCAGTTAGGAATTGCAAAAGCCCATAAACTTTGGGGGTTTCATGGCTAATGGAGTGTTGGTGTTTTCCAGGTTCAGAAACCGTTCTCATCGAGACTTTGTAAAAGGCTTATCCTGGTCTCCTTCAGATGATGCCTTGCTCACTACAGTTGGATGGGATCATCAGGTTTTACATCACACTGTCCCCATACCAGGTGGTGAAGCTTCTGGAGTCAACTGTGTAAAAGAATAGTTTTATAAACTCATGGTCCAAGTTCCTTCCTGGCATCACTTTGATTCTGCTGAAGTTGCAGGTGTGTGTGAACTGGAGCAGGGATGGTCTGTTGTCTGCCTTGAAGCTTGTGGCTAAGAAGGTTCCTGTAGTAATTTTGAATTAGGCCCAAGTTAGTTACAAACCAAGCTCTGCCCTCTCAAAAGTGCTTCTGTAATATGACTTCAGTTTTACCCAGAAAAAAAAATTGGCTTCAGGTACAGAGGAGACTCGGAGAGGTGGGGAATTAAGTGTGATGAAAAATAAAATAAGTAAAAAAGACTTGATTCCTCCCTCAGTTCTGCAAACCACTCATGGAATTGATAAAAACATTTTTTGTGGAGGTGAACAACACACCTCCTGTGAGAGCCTTGCCCTTGAGGCAAAGTTCTTTGCTCTGTAAATTAATTCTTCCAATGGAATGGGAAGACATGTTCTAATTCAAAGACTAGAAGGGTTCCAGTGTTGTCCTTAATGCAGCACTTGGTTTAGATCATTGGGCTTCAGTACCACAGTGGCTCCTCTGGTGAGGACACCAGTGCTTGGTGTGAGGATTGTAAACTGTAAAATGAGGCTCCCAGCTGCAGCCCTGTCATTAAACACCTTTGAGATGATGCTGAAATCCTGGGACCTGTGATGCTCAGCACGTGCGTGGCCCCAAGGCCAGTTAAAGGGACTGAAAGCCAGAAGTGAGCAGTTGCTGTGCTGTTTGACACCATATTTCATCTCCTCTGTGCTGAAGGCAACTTACTCCAGACCTGTGAACAAACGGTTTATGTAAGGTTAAAACTGGACTAAGGACTTCAGTTGTCATTTGCTTGCTCCTGTAACAGACTCTGCTTAGTGATAAACCAGACTCCTCGTGCACTTGTGATGAGTGACTTTTGTGCTGGTGACTGAGGGGACAGAATATTCCCATAATACCCAAAACAGACTCCACATAATCCTTAGAGGTGTTTTTTTGTCATATACCACATGCATTTCTAACTGAACTGTTTCCCTGGAACATATTTAACTGAAAAAAAGTCATTGCTCTGCATGAACTGCTGCTGCTCTAGATATGGCTTGGTCTGGCCTTGTATTTCCTAGACCGAATTAAACAAGTCCTGAGTAATGAAACAAAAATACTGTTGGAATGAATGTTACCACTGGTTTTTAGCATGATAGCAACACTCAAATGTACACACTGCTTCCAGTGTTTATCCCTGCATACACATAGGTTTAGTTGTGCAAAGCCCACACTTAATTTTTAGGCAGACTAAGCTTTCCCATGATCTGTACTTTTCTCATACTCTTTGTAAACCTCACTTGCTGCTTTTTTAATTCCCGTGTCATACAGGTGTTTACAGAGCAAACCTCCTGTTCTAGAGCAGTGTATGACAAGAAAAAGGTAAATTATGGTAAAAACTGACACATTTCCTCAAAAACACCCCTTGAACCACAAAGTTCCCTGTTAAGGACCTCTGATGCTGTACTGAAACAGGTCCTGTGCTGGTTTTGAAGCAGTTGTCTTGGAAGATGGTTTTTAAATAAATCATAGTTTTTATTTGTAACTGGGCTTAAGTTTCACTGGGCCAGTTCTGTAGCACTGAAGAGCCAGCTGAGATCATTCACACTGTTAAAGTTGTGATTTCAGTCCCTGATATTAAAACTCTTCTTAAATAAATGATCACTGTATTCCTGTTTAATGCCAGGGTATTACAATTGTTCAGCACTAAAGGAAGGCAGGCTCTGTCCTGCTTGTTTTCAGGAAGCTTTTCTTTCTAAGACTTTGTGTTGGGTTTCCATTGTGTGTAGTTAAAAAGAAAAGTTGAAGTGTCAAAACATTAACCCACATTAAGTTCCTCGTATTGTCACACCTGAGCTAAACACAGCAGTCCATGGCAAAAAAGAACCATGCTGGCTGGTGAAGCCTACATGGACAGCAAGCCATTATTGATATATTAATTATGGTTTTAGAATTAAAGACTAAAAGAATGTAAATGCTTCAAGCAGCTGGCAGATGTTTGTTGTGCCACAGGATGGCAGCAGCCACCCTTGACAATGGGCAAAGGCAGCACCTCTGCAACTCAGTGTTAAAGAGTATCTAATTTTATGTTCTTCTACCACTTACATGTGGTTTTTTCACTATCATAAGAAAAGCCACAGTTTAGGAGTCCCTCATGTTGTGCAGCTTGGCTTGTAGTTGATTGTACTACTGCAAGCAAGGCTGTAGTAAACAGTCACATGGACACGTAGGCAGCGTGGCACAAACACCAGCAATCCCACATCAATCCCTGTACACTTTGCAGCTTTCTGCAAAGGAAGGGGTAGGAATTCTCTGGGGTTTGTGGTTTGCTCAGCTGTCCCTGCACTACACACCCTTCAGGTTTGGGGATACTCATGTAAATACATTGTGGCTCAAGTAAAAGCTTCAGTGTACACATTGCACACTTATGGAGAGCCTGGTTCTGGAGCCAGAGCTGGATGAAAGAGGTGAGAATGCAAATAAGTTTTAATTCTGAGGAGTGGAGAGAATAAGCCACTCTGAAGACAAGCCTTTTATGTTGCTGCCTGCATTGCTCACTGTGATTTCAATTTTAGGCACAACATTCCAGTTGGGACTTGTTAGTAACAAGTATGTGAGTTTCGTTCCTAATGAAAAGCTCAAACCCAGGCACTATTTATAGAAGGAGCACAGGCTGAGCTGCACAAGCTCCTCTCTGCCAGCCTGCCCAACCAGCTGGATGTGAGTGACAGGGCCCTTGGGGTTGAGCTGCCCATTCATGCCTTGACTGGGCTTCTAAAACACTAAAATAGCCACAGGGCTTATATGGACTGCTCTGTAGAAACTGGACCGAGCCCACAGACAGAGCACTTAAGGAACACTAAAAAAAGTCAGACCACACATGTAATAAAACAATATGTCCAGAAATATTTAATGAAAGAAGGTTGGTGTTCAGTGGCACTCATAAATAAGAGACTTTGTTCAACACTTTACAACTAAAGCTCTGTTATATTCCATTAGCAGGTACTTTTCAGGAAGAGGCAGCTGCAGGGAATAATTTAACTGGTATGACTTTATTACATCAGAGAGGGTTGAAGTGAGAATAATTCTCCATCAGTCTTCAGGATTTCTCCCAGCACTGCCTGGACTATGAAGCAGGCAGCTTTGCTCCATTACTACTCCTTAGTTTCATTTCTTCATCTCCTATTGCTAAATTTATACAGTGAAACAGCTGGGGAGGAGCAGAAAGAAGAGTCTAAGTACAGTTCATACACATACCTGACCAAGTTACCTGCCCCAGGAAGAGGGAGCTCTTCCCCATCCCTGCAGTCCTCTCTTCATCAGAGATTACCTTTGTCCCCAAGTGCTTTGGCTGCCAAGAGCTCTGACAGTGGCTCCTTTGTCACAGTTCCCAACGGCCCCGACATAAATGTCTAGTTGTTACTGAAATACTAGAATTTGCTGAATACATTCATAAGAAGCAGGGATAGCACAAAGTGTTTAAAGAATAGAAGAGTTGCACATGTGTGCTAACCAGTTTTACAACTGGGAGCAGAGTCCAGCCTGGTTTAGTGACAGCTCAGTCCGCTGTGCATTCCCAGAATGGGTGTTCTTGAATGAATAATGGCTGTTTTACAAGGCTGACTTACATTATCATGCTTCTAATAGTTCATTTAAACAAATATATCTGCCAGAAGCAAGACACTCCATGCTCTGTGCCATCATCTAAGAACTATATATGAATTGTATGTCTGGATGATATAGTAAATAGGGCATTCAAAGCAAGTGCCACCACTGGAGTGTCACATTTTGCTCCTAAACTTGAGGACATGCTCCAGTTTGGAATTCTGCAGGTGGAAAAGTGCATACACTCCCCACACCTTTAGTGGGCAAAATCTTTAGGCTGAAATCTCCCAACAAGCCTTTAAAACTGCTTTTGAGAACTAATTTGCAGTTACACTTTTTTCAAAATAACAAGTTACCAGGAAATAAAAAAACAATTAAGTTGCAATATTATCAGAGAGGCTTCTTTGTTTTCTTTCAAGTTAAACTGGTGAAACTTCATCCAATACTAAAACATGACCCTGAAGCCACTCGAGCAGGATCACAGCTTTATTTCTACAGTTCAATAAGAATCCTCAAGATGCTCCTTGCATGGAGAAACTTCCATGTTTTGGGGTGGGGGGTATTCCACATGACACTTGGCACACTTCAATATCCATACAGTTACTCCATAGTCACTTTTCTCCATAAACATTTCTGTAAAACCAACACCCAGATATTTAAAGCCAGTTATTTCAGTATTAGCTGGGGTGAGCATTGGACATCTTCCAAGTCACTGCAACTTACTGGCATAAAAATGCCCTTTGAATTAGCTATTAGACTGATTATGGTATTTGCATTTTCCTTTTATTCACAGCAAAGTAAAGTTCAGAATACTTTTAAGCTGCTGCAGTATCTGAAAGGGCTGTGAAATTATTGGGTTAAGCTGGAAATAACATAGAATGTCAATGATGTGACACGAACATCAAGATAACTTTTGAAAATTCCACCATAAAGGAATATTTATCACTGAATTTGAGTTGAATTGTAGAACAAAATCTGCTTACAGGCACATGCACAAGTGTGTGTAAGGCAGGATAAGCTGAAGTGGAACTAATGGTATTTATAGCATTGAAAATAGAAAGTGCTTTCCATAAAAATAGACTAATGTCTCAAAGTGCTTTTAGTTTGTCAGTGATTAGAAAACATTCTCTACAAGTTTTTACAGTTATCTTACAGGGATTTTCAGCAAGTTTACCTGCGAGGAAGATTCTGTTTCTAGTTTCAGGATGCTGGCTATTCAAAGCTTTGGTCAGTTATTGTGACACTGAGACTGCTCACTCTGGAGTACAAAATACCCTCTTTAAGGCTTCTTGTGTCTGCCACCCACTGCACAGCCCCCAGCAGCTCCTGCAGAGGCACAAGCAGGGCCAGGCACATCCAGCACCTATGGAAGCAGTGCCTCCCTCAGGGATGCCACTGCAGACACTCCACAATCTCCAATCACACTGGAATTGGGCTTCTTAGTCCCCAAATCAGACAAGCTAAAGCCAAGCCTCAGCAGAACACTTTACAAGGATACTATGGCTTAGCTTTTATAGGTGGGGGCTATGGGTATGAAGTGGCAAGAGACTCCTCAGGGAAAGCACCACCAGCACAGCACCATGGCACGTCGCTGGCACCCACCAGCTAAAGGAAAAAAAGCATTGTTCCATGTCCTAAGTCTGCAAAATGCTTTACAGCTGTTCATCCAGGCCTCACAGCCTCCTTCCATGAGGAATAATTACCAACAGAAACATTTCCAGTGACCAAAAGGCACAGCAAAGCAAGGCCCCTGCTCCCAAAGCTGCTCCCTGGAAGAGGAGGACAGGCATGGACAGCCAGGAGCTGTTTTAAGGCATCAGCATAATTGATTTGCTCCAGGCTGCTGGAGGAGGTGGGGACAGAAGAGGTCAGGATTTAGACATCCTAAACTCTCTTTTCTATCCCCTTGGCCTCACACTGTTATTTTAATCCCCCTACACTGAGCTATACACTGGCTTGCTTCCATTATGCACCATCTCCCAGCTAGTTTCTCCCTATGTTGGAGTTAAAGGCAAAAAACCAAAACCAATCTTTCCAGTGGTGATGCTCTTCAAAGAGAACTAAGGATGCTCTTTGGCTTTCTTAGAAAACCTATCAGGCTGCAATTTTGAAAAACAATCCAAGGGGAAAATGGGAAAAAGGAAAACCACATTTGTTCACGTAACAAGGCAATATCCTGTCCGCAGTAACTACTCTCCATGACAGTCTTTTGATTAAAGTCCAAGTCCCAGGGTCATTCCCCACCTTCTCCATCAGTCGTTCCAAGCAGTGCATTTGCTGGCTGGGTTGGGACCGTCCCTGGTGCCCGTGGAGAAGGAAATGACCAAGCCAGGCACCTCCTGATCCCTTCCCAGCCAGGTGCAGGTGGCAGAGCAGCCCTGGGGACGAGCCTACCGGTGGCTGCTCTGGTAGGCGTAGGAGATGGGCTGGCGTGTGCCGGGTCTGACCGTGAAGGTGTTGGTGGGTCCACCGTACTGGGGGCTGCTGTGGGCAGGTCTGCAGGGAAAAACATAGGGAAAGTCACTGAAAGCCAAGGAAAACCTTTGGGTTTAGTCAATAATGCATTTAAGTATTTTATTCTTGCTCTAGGGCCAAATCCATGGCCCAACATGGACAGGGAAGGGTCAGCTCAGGGTGGCACCATACCTGCTGGCCGTCAGCACGCTGGTGGGTGAGAAATCCCCGTTCTGCCCCTTGTACTTGGCGTCGGCCCCGGCAGTGCCGTATGCCGCGGCTTTCCCGGCAGCATCCACGGACGGCCGCCGGCCCTGCACAGCTGTGGGTCCGTTCCTGAGGGCAGAGCCCAGGCGGCGGGACCCCTCCGTGCCCGTGGAGCTGAACCCCCCGGTGCCATAGGACAGGGTGCCCGTGCCCCGGGGGGCTGCGGCTGCCCGTGGGTAGGAGCTGTCGGGCTCAGAGACATACAGGCGCTTCTTGATCAGCGGGCGAGGGTTGGGGTCACGGCTGGAGTAGCTGCTGGAGCTGCTGTAATCCGGGTAGTGGGGTGTGAAGTCACCATTCCTCTGGCTCTTCTCCGAGGGCAGCGGTGCTGGCGGCTCATGGTTGCCCCCACAGCTGCGGCTGTAGCCAGACCACCTGAAGTACCGCGGCTCCGCCGAGCCCCGGCTGCAGTCAGGGAAGCTGGGGCACTTGCGGTTCTCTTCCTGGCTGTGGAGGGGACCCTCGTCCGCCTCGTTGCTGAATTCAGGGGGTGGGGGGATAATCCCATAATCCAGCGTTTTCTCCCTGTTCTCCTCCTCCCTGGGCACACCGTGGCGGGCTGGGATGGGCTGAGTTGGCTGCCCGGAGTCAAGGAGGCCCCGGAGCAGGCTGGAGGCAGCGGCTCGTCGGTGCCCGGGCAGGCCGGTGGGGGGCTGTGGTGCCTCGCCCACTGCCCGCACATCCCGGCCCTGGTCCGAGGAGCTGGAGAAGGATGGAGGTTTGCTCCACCCTGCCGACCCTGCTGCGGATGGCCGGGGCACCACGGTGAAGGAGTAGGGCTTGGACTCGTGGCGGAAGAAGCTGGTGGCGGTGGTGTCTGACGAGGCACTGCTGAGTTTCAGGGGTGGCTTTGCCCGTGGCGCAGCCCCCACATCCCCACTCTGCCGGCCCCGCTGGGCACGCTGCCGGGCTGCCAGGAGCAGTGCCATGGGGGAGCCCCGCTCCACCCGCTCGCCCGTCACCGGGTGGATCAGCACCTCCTCCTGCTCCGCGCCTGGGGGGCTCCTGGCCAAGCTCCCGGGGCCGGGTGGTTCAGCTGAGTCTGGGGCATGGGGAGGCTCAGCTGAGCTGGCCCCAGCCCGGTGCACTTTGTACTGGAACACAGCCATGCTGGGCTGCGGTGCCGGGCTC
>JAOXXN010000303.1:712329-722843 GCA_026770055.1 Myrmophylax atrothorax
GCAGCGCTGCGCCGCGTCCGTCTGTCTGTCCGGCTGTCCGTCCGCCCGTCCGTCCGTGCGCGCTCCCGGCCGCCTTCTCCCCGCATCCCCCGGGCATCCATCGCCGAGTGTCGCGAGTGCAAGCGCTCAGCCCGGCTCGGACCCGCCGAGCATACCCCGGGGGTGCGAGGGGCCGGACCCCGGTCGGGCTCGCTGCCCTCGGTGTCCCTCGGCAAGTGACAGCACCAGCTGCCACTGCTGCCCGTGTGGCCCTCCCCGGGCCCCTCCCGCGGCCGCCTTGGCCTCTCGGAGCAGATGCTTCTCCAGTGAGACACTGGAGGAATGGGGGGAGCAGAGGGGCTTTGTGCCGTGTCTCAGCTTTGGGCTGCCGGGGCCAGCTGTGAGCCACACTTATTTATGGGCTCATAACCGAAGTGTGCCATTTCCCTGCTCCAGCCTCCTCTCTCCATGCCCCTGTCCCTGCCCCAGCGGTGCTGGAGAGGGTCTGCAATGTCCTGGGACTCTGCCTTGCAGGGGGGACCTGTCCTTACAGCCCCAGCTATGCCATCCTGGTGCCCCAAAGGCATCAGCCCTCTGGACACAGGGCAGGATTCATCCTGCTAAATTTAGATTCCCCCCAGGTCAATGGCTATATCAGGGCCAGACGGATTACAGGCAGCGGGGAGAAACCTGGAATTCCTGGGCATCCACCCCGAGGTGGCTGTGGCCCATGGGGGCAGAGGGATTTGGGATGCCCAGGGGGCTGTGGGACAGCTCAGCCTTCGCCATGGCAGCTCAGGGATGTCAGGCAAAGTTCATCGTCCCTGCCCTGGCATCTGCTCGCTGTCTGTGGCATGTCCAGCTCAGGCCTGACTCCCTCCAGCCCTCCTGGCATCCAGCTGCCCTCAGTTCCAGGATGAGGATGTGGTTTCTCCCTCCTACAGCTCCAGTTTCCCACAGCAAGTCTCAGTCAACAACTGGGACAGGGACAGGAACGGGGACTCTGCACAACCCACCTGTGGCTGTCCCCACATCTAAGCCAGGCAGAAGTTTCCCAGGCAGGGGTTTTCCTCATTCCCTGCCTCAGTTTCCCCAGCTGGGAACCAGAGCAAACACATCCATGCATTGGGGAAGTCTCTCACATCTCTTCAGAAGATTTGCTGGCAGAGGCAAAGCGGGTCCTCCCCTCCTACCCAAACTCCCAGCGAGTTCTGGTGTTAAAATCCCAGGGAAGGAGGTAAAATAGGCCAGTGGTGACTGCAAAAGGGAACAGAGGGAATGGTGGTGTAAAGCTGCCCTCCCTGCAGCCCCCAGCCCCGTGGCTGGGCATCCCTTTGGCATCTGGATCCCAAGGGGGTGAGCTGGGAAGCACCGGGGTGTGGAGACCCTACAAGTGCCCAGGGTTTTGGGGGGAAATTACTGACCTTGGCTGCAAACTGAGCTCCCACCAGGCATCATGGAACTGGAGGTGTGAGGGTGCTTGTGTCCAGGTGAGCTCCCACCTCCCCACCTCCATCTCCCCCTCGCAGGGGAATGAGTCTGTGAGCCAAGGCTGGTGGTGGGAACTCACTCCCGCACTCCCCTCGGGATGGTGCTTCGAGGAGCACTTTGCAATAAGCAGATAATAGCTGTGAAGACAAAGACAGCCGAGATTGCTGCTTAATTAATTCAGGAGAAGAATATCAGACTGGTACTGATTCACCCCTTGGTGAAGACACCGCGTTCCTCAGCCTTGGGTGACATATGGCTGCTGATTGCAGCCCACCAGCAGCTCCTGCTCCCGGCAGGCAGCGCTGCCAGCGCCACGATCCCGAGGGATTTGGGGTGAGCAGGGACCTGCTGTGTGGGATGGATGCCCAGGGTGCAGGGCAGGATTTAGGGAGCAGGGCTCGTGTCTGTAGCACGCTCTGTCCCAGCCATCCCTGCTGCTGTGGGCAGGGAGATGGGGTGTAGCTGAGCGCAGGATTTGGCTCCTGAGTCAGGATGAACAAAGCAGGGTCCTGCCTTGTGACTCCTCACCTCACTGAGGCTGTGGCTCTGCCTCTCCCTGCAAGGGGGGAACTCTTGGCCAAGGAGCCACTTGCTTTGGACACCAAAAGCACTTGGGAATGTGATGTGAAGGAGCAGTGGACTTTGCAGACCTTCACCTGTATCAGCATCCTGGCACCTGATGATCCATACACAGCTCTCCCAGGCAAGGAGACTCTAGTGCTGCTTGTGTGGTTTTCCTCCTGCTTTTAGTACCTGCTTCTCTAGACTAAGCCCAGCCCCGGAGAAAGCAAAGCCCAAGCCCCAAATCTGCCATGTGTTCATGTTGCAGCATAAGGTGACCCCTCTCTTGGTTGACGTGCTCAGACCAGGAGTTCGTAGGTGGATCCTGCACCGCTCAGCACGAGCACACACAGAATCTGCTGTGATTTTGTGGCCATCCAGGGACTTTCTTTGTATGGCAACTGGGGGTTTTTATTTTTAAACTTGCCTCTTAGGTCAGGCCCAAAAAGCAGCTGCCTGCCACTGAAGCAGCAGACTAACTGTAAAGCAGGGCTGGGGGCAAGGATGGAGTCTGACACCAACCTCTTGGGTAATTTCCTTGCAAAAGCCCCACTTTTCCCTGGTGTGGGAATTATTTGTTAACCTTCCCCTTGTGCTGGGGAGATGAAGGCAGGTGGCTTCCTAGGAATCCAGTACCTGAGGTCCCCAACAAATCCTACAAATGCTCTCCAGGTCTCGTTGCAGCAGGATGCCTGCACTGTCTCACCCTGAACATCCCAGCCCTTATCAAGTCCTGGCTCCATCAGCCTCCTCTGGGGAAATCTGTCTTCCTCTGTCCTTCCCCGAGGTCAGGACAGCCCAGCAGGTCAGGCAGGGTTTGTGGGGGGCAGGAGGTGTGGGGGGCATTGCAGTTCACCACAGGCTGGGTGGGCTGTGTCACAGCACCCGGGCAGGGCAGTGCCTGGCAGCCCCAAAACCAACCGAGGGAAGCAGATGGTTTTCGGGGCCAGCCTTAAGGAGGGAAGTGGAAAGCAGATTTCGGAGCAGGAAGGGTGCTTTCCACAGCGTCCTGTGCAGCTGGGTAACTCTCCTACCCTGCTGAGACAGCAGAAGAGTGATGGGAAGTGACCTCTGACTCCTGTGCTAAAAGGAGAAGTGATGCTATGAGAGATACCAAACCAAAGCCGACCGTCCCTTGGTCATCTGCCCCATGTCATGCCCGAGGCATCCACGGCCCGAGGCTTGGCCAGGCTAAATCCACCCTCTGGGATCAGGGGGATGGGTGAGGAGCAGTGCCTGCCCACAGGAGACACGCTGCTCCCACCCAGGCTGGCGAGGAGCCCCGTGTGCTGCCAGCGCCGTCCCCGTGGGCAGCACTGCGGCGTCACCGCGGGGTCTGGCCGTGCCCGGCGGCTCTGGAGCGTTGGTGCAGCACCAGGAGGAAGCTCTGCCCTGTCCTCACCCTTCCTCAGCCTGGCTAAGCACCACATGGTAGGCACAGCTGATTTCTGCTCCTGCTGGCTTTAATTTTCCAGGGAATCTGCTCTTCTCTGTGCCTTTCGGGATGGTTGGTAGCGGTGCCGCAGCGGTGGGAGCTTGGGCTAGAAGTGGGCAAGGATTTTAGTTATTGGTGCTGAACTGTGGCTTGGCAGCTTCACGTCATGGATTGGTCTGTGACAGGCAGCTCCAGCTCTGCCTTCTCCCTGCTCCTGGCACCCAGGGGTGCAGCGAGAGCTGGCACAGGGGTGCACAGGCACTGCAGGGTCCGGCAGTGCCAGGCTCAAAGCTGTGGGGGCCAAAGCATCACAGCTCGGGGTGCAGCATCACACCCAGCGCCTCTCCAGCATGGCAGGCTGCACTTGCAGGGCACAGATGGAGGTGGGGACAGCCCAGGAGGTGATGGCAAGCACAAGGCTGAGCAGTGCTCAGCTGGCTCAGCTGTGGGAGCAGCACAGGCTTCCCCATTACACATGGATCTAGGTCACGGTCAGCTCATCGGGCCGGCCTGCACCACTCCACGGCTGCAAATACTCCCTAAGCTGTTGTTGCCTTGTTGCTTTTTTTGAGGAGTAACTAAAGCAGGGAGCTGCAAAGGAACCTGTCCCAGTTAGCCCGTTGTCTGTGGCCATGGTGGGTGTGAGGTTCCAGCATCAGCAGGGCACAAGGAGGGCTTTGATCTGGCACAGCGTAGGGCTCTGGGCTTCAGTTCTGCTTCCCTCAATCGCCCTTGTCCAGGCCTGACCCATTGCCCCTGCTCTGTGCAGCCCCACAGGTTTGGGGTGAGTCAAACACTTGAGCTCCAGTTCTCCTTCTCACCCAGGACTTTAATTTTGGCCCCTCAGCAGCCCCCCTGGCCCAGGAATAAATGCAGTGCCCAGGGGGTGACTCCAGACTGCCACTGGCTCCTGCTGTACCTGAGCCTGTGCTGTCCCTGCTTGCTTTTCAGACATCCCATTTAATACCTTTTGAATTGCACGTGAATCTCCAACACCTCTATCTGGTCAGTCAGCTGGATGTGTTTTCTGTGCCTTGCATGTTCTCCCATGGCAGAATCAGGTCAGTGCCTTTCCCTTCACTCCCCATGGCACGAGCGGGGCAGATCCAGGTCCTTCCAGTGCACGCTGTGGGTCAGGGCACCTCCTGGTCCTGGCACGAGTGACTGGTTCCCATTTAGCTTCCTGAGGCTGCCCAGCTCCTTGCACAATGCCTGTGTTTTCCCCCGGGCTTTCTCCCTTATGGATGCCCTGGCTTTGTGTCCCGCCGTGTGACACAGCAGATGCCAGCGCCGTCCCGACCCCCTGCGTCAGGGCACGGGCAGCGCATGGGGCTGGAGGCGTGTGAGCCTCGGCGCGGGGCCGAGGGGGGTTTGCATTTCAGCTGCTGTGGCTGGAGCTGTAAACAGCTCAGCAGAGCTCCTGAGTCGGCAATCCCTCCGGAGCCATCCATCGCCTCGGCCCCGCGCCGGGCAGCGCCCGCCGCCAGCGCAGACAGGGCTGCAGGAGGGTCCTCCTCCTCCTCTTCCTCCTCTTCCTCCTCCTCCTCCTCCTTCTCCTCCTTCTCCTCATCCTCCTCCTCCCCCCCGGCCCCTGCTGCTCCCCCAAGACTTGGCTGCCATCAGCTGCTGCTTTCCCCGGCCAGGCACCGGGCCATGGCAGCTGGCACTGCCCGGCCAGCGCTGCGGGGCTCGGGGACACCGCGGGGACACGGCCGAGCCACCTGCACCAACTAGCCCCAGGGGACCCCAGCCCTGCCCGCCATGGAGGTAGGTCCTGGCAGCTGTTTGGGGTTCGAGTGAGGTGCTGGGGAGGCTGGGGATGGGCAGAGACACCCACGGAGGGGTTCGGTACCTCCGTTCCTAGCGTGCGGCAAATGGAACCCACCAGGTCCGTGCCGGTGGGAAACTCCTCTGTGAGCTGAATCCCTGAACGTGCCTCCCTGCATTATGTAAGAAAAATGAGTCTCAGGCTGGTAAATGAGTGGAGGCAGCTGCTGCCAGTCCATTGTGCCCATCCAGGGATGGCACAGGAGCAGGGAGCGGGCAGGGCATGGAGAGGGACACGAGCTGCCTGCCCTGGGCACTGCTGCAGGCTGGAAAGCAGGGTGGGAAGTGTGAGTCAGGGCTCCTGCTTCTATTTTCAACACCTGGCATGGGTCTGGTGGGATAACAGCTCTGCTTGGGGAGGTGCAGGGCTGGGAATGCACCTGGGGATGGGGACAGGGACACTCTGGGTGTCCCTGGTAGCGCTGGGCCAGTGGCACTCACCGGCTCATGGGATGCTGTGCAGAGTTACACTGATGAAGTGCTCTGAGGAAGAGGGACCACATTTAATAACTGCCCCAAAATCCCCCTCTCCATGTCCACCTACATTTCTCTACTGGCTGTGGCCTCTCCCTTGTGGCTTTGCACAGCCACCAAGGGGCCCAGGCACGGTGACACCTTTGTGGAGCTGCCCTGGGTGTGCCCTGCAGCCAGCACCGCTCAGCAGCCTGGTGGCACTTGTTTTCTCCATGCTTGAAGGTGCACATGGTCCTTCCCACAGCTGTGTTGTCTTTCAGCCAGGAATCACAGTCCCATTTTGTAGGGAAAGCCCTTGCTCAGGGTGGATGCTGCGGGAGCCACGGCAATAACTCATCCACCAGTTCCCAGTGGGCTGTAGGGCTTGGAAAACAGAATAGTTCAGGCTATGAGTAAGTGCCTTGAGAGTTTTGTTCTGAACTTTGCAATAATTGTGCAATCTCTTCAGAAGGGGGTTAAATGGGTGTGTGGGGAGACCCAGGGCCCGCTCTGGAGACTCGGCCCCGTGCTCCTCACCTGCCACCTGGGCTCCCTTCCACCCAACCTGCAGCACCAAATAACCTGGCATTGCATAATTGTGCCCGGCCATGGCCCTCTAAGTACTGTTTGCTCAGCTTATTAGCTCGAGCCTTTTGCATATCTCAGCTCTCCTGGGCTGTTCTGTTGATAAGAATAATTTTTGTTCCCGAGTCCTGCATTCCTCCCGCATCCCACATCAGCCCCGGCTCTCCCCTCTGAGCCTGCCTGGAAAACAAGCACTGGAAAACAGCACTTTCATTTTGATGTGCCTACCAGAAGGCTTTCTGCATGTAGGGAAAGTGTGGCTTTTAATAATCCCCCTGTTAAATCCACTGCACAGTCATTTAGGCTTGCTGGGATTTAGCAGGCAGTGTCTGTTAATGCTGCAGGGATCTGTATTGTGGTTTTTTGGTGGTTGTTTTCAAAGCAGTAACCTGATGTGCCTTTCCTATGATCTGTCCCGTGTCTGAGAGAGAGCAGGGGACAGGATTTCATCCCAGCCCTGTCAGCATGGATGGGCACCATTGGATCTGTGCTGTTCACCACCCATCCTGCCCCTCCCCTTCCCCTGTGCTCCCAAATGTAATCCTTTTAATAAATCACACAATCTCAGGATGGTTTGTGTTGAAAGGGACTTTAAAGCCCATCTTTTTCCAACTCAAACACCTTCCACCAGCACAGATTGCTCCAAGCCCCGTCCAGCCTGGCCTTGGACAATTCCAGGGATGGGGCAGCCACAGTTTCTCTGGGCAGCCTGTGCCAGGGCCTGCCCACTCTCACAGGGAACAATTTCTTCTCCACATCCACTCTAAACCCCCTCTCTTTCCAATCCAAAAGCTTGGCTTTACAGGGCAAAGGTTTGGGTGATACCCAAAGCTTTCCCTCTTTAGAAACAGAGTTGGAGCAGTTTCTCCCCTTCCCTGGCCCAGCTGTGGTTTCCCGTTTCGGCATCTCCGGACCTGCCTTTTCCTTTGCCGTGGTCAGTCTTTCTCTACAGAGAGCTGCACATCTGGGCAAAAAGTCTGTTTCCTGCTGTTTCTAATTTTTGCCTCTTGATAAGAAACCACAGCAAAACCCTCTGTGCAGGGCCCAGCCTGGCTGAGTGGCTAAGAATAGCCTGGCAGCAGGGTCTGAAAACTCTGCAGTTAATTTGTTAGGAATTAATGTTTATTTAAAAATTGCCACTCCAGACAGCGAATCCCGCTGGGTTCTGCCTTTTGCTCTCATTCTCCAGCCCTTGCCCCAAATTACAGCCATATTGCTGCAATGAAGAGAGACCAGAAGCCTCGGGGAGGGGGCTGGGGCTGCTCCCAAGGAAGCTGAGAACTCCAGATGAGGTCCCAACACCCCCAGACTCCCAGCAGGACATCAACAACGTGGAAGGAGGAGATGCAAGTGAATAACAGGAGGGCAGTGTTGGCTCTGGCTTTCCCAAGCCCCCTGGGGACCTGCTGCAGATGGGAATGTTCACAAGCAGCATCTTGAGAACATTCCTCCCTCCTGCACACAGCATTTCCTGGTGATAACACACTCCCAAGCAATGATCTCGCAGCATTATCCCTATTAAAGGGTCATTCCGGGAAAGTGTGATGGAAATTAGAAATTATTCAGGTCTGCCAACAGTATTTAACTTTCAAGCAGCTCTTAATTAGAAGCCAGGGGCCATTTATACAACCACAGAGGTTTTGCATAAGAATCTGCATATAAAACCCAGCAACTGGAAAGATTTAGGGATTTTTTTTTTTCCCAAGTGGCCAAGCAGCATGTCCAGGTTGGAGAGCACGAGGCAGGACCTGGGTTACAGTCCAGGCTCTGCCAGTGATTTTAAATGTGGCCTCAGGCAAGTGATTTCCTCTCCCAAAGCTCCAGTTTTTCCATCTGTAAAATGGAATCCGTCTTTTGTCCAAATTTCCTGGGTGGCAGCTTGTGTTTGCAAGAGGAGCTTGGCACCACTGGCACCACTGCCAGGTGAGGAAGCTTGGAAAGCAAGCAGAGAAATTCCTACACCTGCAGCTCTGGGATCAGGAGTCATCCACGACTTGGGGTTAGGGGAGGGTTTCAGCTGAACTTCTGGGTACATCCAGGCTAAAAGCAAGACTGAAATACCTCTGGGTTTCTCTGGGTTGCTCAATCCCTGTCTTCTCCGCTGGTTTGGTGGGAGATCTGATGGTGGATTCCAGTTGTCCTCACTCCTTGCCCTGGCTGGCAGGTCCAGCAGCCCAGACAGGCGGGTGCCCGTCCCTGCACAGGGCGAGGGCAGAAACTCACCTTGAGCTCCTGGCAGCAGCAGGTGCCCCTTGCTGAAAGCCCCTGGGAAGATCCAGCCCTAAACCCCTGACTGGTTACTGTGCTCTCCATCTGGTGTATTCCTGGGATTCCAGAAGTGGTGGTATGGCCGGGAAATGTTCAACCAGCTGGGAAACAGCCCAACGTCTCGCTGGTGCTCTGGTTAACTATTCTCCCACCCAGCTCTTGCCCCATGTGCCCTCCTCCGCCCCCTCCTCTCCCCGGGGTGTTCTCTCCCTCCCCTGAGCATCACCCTCCACTCTCTCTGCTGGCAGCTGGACAAGGGGGACGTGACCACGCTCAGCCTGCCCTCGGGCGCCGGGCACGGCGACGCCGACGGCACCGTGTGCCTGGACGTCCCCGATGGCACCCCGGACCCTCACCGCACGAAAGCCGCCATCGAGCACCTGCACCAGAAGATCCTCAAGATCACGGAGCAGATCAAGATCGAGCAGGAGGCGCGGGACGACAACGTGGCCGAGTACCTGAAGCTGGCCAACAACGCGGACAAGCAGCAGGCGTCGCGCATCAAGCAGGTGTTCGAGAAGAAGAACCAGAAGTCGGCGCAGACCATCGCGCAGCTGCACAAGAAGCTGGAGCACTACCACAAGAAGCTGAAGGAGATCGAGCAGAACGGCCCCTCCCGGCAGCCCAAGGACGTGTTCCGGGACATGCACCAGGGCCTCAAGGACGTGGGGGCCAACGTGCGCTCCAGCATCAGCGGCTTCAGCGGCGGCGTCGTGGAGGGCGTCAAGGGAGGGCTCTCGGGGCTGTCCCAGGCCACCCACACCGCCGTGGTGTCCAAGCCGCGCGAGTTCGCCAGCCTCATCCGCAACAAGTTCGGCAGCGCCGACAACATCGCCCACCTGAAGGACACGCTGGACGACGGGCACCCCGAGGAGGCGTCGCGGGTGCTCAGCGGCAGCGCCACGCTGGTGTCCAGCCCCAAGTACGGCAGCGACGACGAGTGTTCCAGCGCCACGTCGGGCTCCGCCGGCGGCAGCAACTCCGGGGCGGGACCCGGCGGGTTGGGGAGCCCCAAGTCCAACACGCTGGACAGCCACCACAACAACTTCGACACCATCCTGGAGGAGCTGCGGGAGATCAAGGACAGCCAGTCCCACCTGGAGGACTCCATGGAGGACCTCAAGGCGCAGCTGCAGCGGGATTACACCTACATGACGCAGTGCTTGCAGGAGGAGCGGTACAGGTAGGGGCGGGTGGGGGCCTGTGTCGCCCAGGGTGGCTCTCTGGGGACCACATGCCACCATCCTGGGCTTGCCCAGCTAAGCCCTGCACGCCAGGGACATGGAGAGCTGCAGTCCCCACTGCCAGACCCCCATGGAGGATGGTGGGATGTTTTCCCTCAGCAGCCACAACAAGGGGAGGGTTGGAGGGGCCGGAGGTGTCCCCAGTGCCAGGAGAAGGAGGGTAGGGGGAGTCTGCAGGGGGATCTGCCCACCCAGTGCCCCTTCACCCCCTGCACAGGTACGAGCGCCTGGAGGAGCAGCTGAACGACCTCACAGAGCTGCACCAGAATGAAATGACCAACCTGAAGCAGGAGCTGGCCAGCATGGAGGAGAAGGTGGCCTACCAGTCCTACGAGAGGGCACGGGACATCCAGGTAGGGCAGTGTGAGGGCTCTGCACCCTCCATCCACAGGGTGGCAGAGAGACTGGGAAAGAGGGTGGGGAAGGGGAATCCCTTTTCATAGCACCCTCCAGGTGAAGTTCTCCCTGTGATGCTGTCACAGCAAGAAGCAGGTAACTAAAACATGTCCCCAGAACCTTAGAGTGGGTTGGATTGGAAGGGACAGTACAGATCATCCAGCCCCACCCCCTGCCATGGGCATGGACACCTTTCACCCTTCCACCAGCCCAGGTTGCTCCAAGCCCTGTCCAACCTGGCCTTGGACACTCCCAGGGATGGGGCAGCCACAGCT
>JAOXXN010000303.1:729060-739204 GCA_026770055.1 Myrmophylax atrothorax
GCTGTGCCCACTGCCCTGGGGAGCCTGGGCAGTGCCCACCACCCTCTGGGGGAAGAACCTTTTCCTGAGATCCAACCCAACCCTCCCTGACACAGCCCCAGTCCCTCCCTCCTGTGTCCTGCTGGTGACACAGAGCAGAGCTCAGTGCCTGCCCCTCTGCTTCCCCTCGGGAGGAAGTTGGGAAGGGGCAGAACCTTCCAACTGCCTTAATTCAAGGTACCAACCAGCTGGGCACCAGCTGGGCACCCTCAGCTGAGACAGACCATGCCTGAGTTGTGTCAGTCCTGTCACCCTCACGGGTCTGAGCAGGTCCAAGTGTAAAGCAACTGAACCATTCAGTGTCCCATGTCAGGCCAAAGGCACTGCCCAAATTCTCAGGGTGCTGCTGCCCCCAGGGCCTCCCTGAGGGTCCGTGATGGCTCTGCTGTCCCTGTCCCTGGCGCCCTCCCAGCACCAAGAGCTGGGGGCAGAGCACAGAGGTGTGGGGTTGCACCAGGGGCATCTCCCTGACCACAGCCCCTCATGCCAGTCCTTTGGCTGCTCCTGGGGCACCCCAGGCTTGCACAAGGCTCTCTCTCTCAGCCCTCAGGCACTGCTGATGTCTGGGGTGGCCTGGATGACAGTGCAGTGACTCAGGTGGCCCTGCGGGTCACCAGGGGTTGTGACACCTTCTCTCACTGACACGTCACCACGATGGCATCTCTGCAGTGCCCAGGCCAGCAGCACCAGGGCTCCATGCACTGGGGAAAGCCTGATGTCCCCCAACACCACAGCCCTCTGGGCTGGGTCTGCACAGCAGTGGGCACAGAGCTGCTGTGAGCCTGCCCAGGGGGACAAGGAGCCTCCAAAACCATCTGCCAAGAGCCATTGCTGCATCATCCAGGAGCCTCCATCCCCCAGCCCAGGGCTGTGAGGGAGCTTGTCCCATGTCTCACACGGGAAAGGAGGGAAGGACCGTGGGGAGCTGCAGGGGAGGGTGATTTTCCCAGCATATCTGGTTGCCTGTGAAGGCAAAGAAGCACCCAGACAGGTTTCTTGAAAGGGCTGGACCTGGCAGGTCCCGAATTTGGGACGCTGGTGCCCAGCCAAGCCAGGCTGGGAGTCCTGATGATCCAGTGAGGCAACGCTTTGCATCTCCAGGCACCTGAGTAACTGTGGGACTGCAGCTCCTCCAGCTGCAAAACGGGAATGCCGATCCCCACCTCCCACAGGCCCCACCGTGGCATTGCCAGGAGGGTTGCTTCTCACTCTCGGTGTTTGCATGGGCTGGGACATCACTGCCACGTCAGGAGCGGGTTTGCATCCCGCTGGGAACTTCCTGCAGAGATGCCAAGCCCCGACCTCCCCAACCGCTGCCCCCGGAGAGGAGGGCACTGCTCCTGCCTCACCTGCCCTTGCACAGAGCTGAGCCTGCACCTGGAGAAAGCGGTTCAGCCGGCTCTGGTGGGGAGGAACGAGCTGGCAGTCTGGCACAGAGACAGCATCTGGGTGTGCCACGTCCCCGTGGAGCCCCGTGGAGCTCACAGCGGGCGATTGTGCCCGGCCGGGCGGTCGAGCCAGCGGGGCTGGTTTGCCGTGTGCCCGTGGGAGCCCGGCCAGCTCTGAGCCTCCTGTGCCTGCTTTGCACACCTGGGAAGTGCTTGGGAAACCACTGGGGGGTTGTTGCCATGGGGCAGTGATGCCTGCAGGCGTGTCCAGCATCCCTGGGGCTCAGGAAGGGATGGGATGTGCAGGGCAGGGTGCTCAGGGCAGCTTGGAGGGGCAGCTCTGATCTCTGCTCTCCGTGACCAGTGACAGGACCCAACTGAACAGCTGGAGCTGTGTCAGGGCAGGGTTAGGTTGGATCTTAGGACAAGGTTGTTCCCCCAGAGGGTGGTGGGCACTGACCAGGCTTCCCAGGGCAGTGGGCACAGTCCCGAGGCTGCCAGAGCTGCAGGAGGGTTTGGACAACACTCTCATAGACAGGGTGGGATTGTTGGGGTGTCAGTGCAGGGCCAGGAGATGGACTGGATGATTCCATGAGTCTGATTTGTGGTCTGGGACAGGCACAACGGGGGGGATGATCCTGCAAGTGATGGGAAGGACAGGAGGTGGCTGGAGCCACCAGTGGCTGCTCCACCAGTGCTGGACCTGATCCTTCCTCCTCATCCTGCTGCAGAGAGGACCCCAGGCCTGGCACTGCACATCCCAGAGCTTCTGCCGTGGAGAGATGGGCAGAGTCATCCTGCTCTGAGAAATCCCACTGGATGCCTCCTCTGGCGGAGACCCAGCGGCCTGAGCAGCATCACCACAGCTCTGGGAGGGCATTGGGGCTTCAGGGTGGTCACCAGCACTTGTTTATCTGAGCTCCCAGCAGGATCTGGGATTACATTTTAGGTGTCAGGCTTAGATTTGATGCAGCCACTCCGTGTGCTCCAGAGAAACAGGATCAAAGTTTTGGGTGCCGCTTTCTCCCCTCTTTTGAGCCGCTCCAGGCTGCAGCAAAGTGCCATTGAAGACGGGAGGACTTTCATGTGGGGATTTCTCTTCTTCAGATCTTCAAAGAAATGCAGCAATCAAACAGGTAGTTGTGGAGGCACCTTTGAGAAAAAGGGAAAAAAGCCCCACTTTGAAAGAATCACAGGCAAAGAAACATCCAAACTTTGTTGTGTTAATTGTTCCGGCACTCAAAGTTATAACAAAATGTCTTAGAAATATTGTTGGCTCTGGGCCCACGATGTGTCAGACAGACAGAAAACGCTCAAGCACAAAACCTGAGGCACAGGAAACCAACACCAGGAGATTCCTACGGGAAGGGACAGTGAGTGGGAGCTCAGCCACGGCCAGGGGGGAGATAACACCAAACCCCGGAGCGCCTGGGGCACCCCTGAGCCGCTCTGTGCCCTTCGGAGCTGGCAGCCCGTGAGGACCTGCTGTGGCACTTCATCCATCCGCGTTCCAGCCATGTGAGAACCGTTCTGGGAAGCGTCTGAGTGTCCTGGGGGACAGTCACGCGCGTGGCTTTTGCTACAGGCTGTCCCTGGGGGCTCAGGCATCCCCGCCCCTGCTCCGTCTGCCCCACTCCGAGCCCCAAATATGGGCTCGGCGCATCCGGGCTCCGCTGCACAAGCCCGGGCAGGAGCACGGCGTGACTCAGGGCACCGGCAGCTGCCCCGGGCCAGGGGAGCGCCCGCAGCTCTGCCGGGAAACCCGCCCGGCCCCGGCAGGACCTGCTGGGAGTGGTGCTGGAGCCGCTCTCTTTGCTCTCTCAGCCGGCTCGCGGCTGCTCCGACCCCCAAATCCTCTTTTCTCCCCTTTCTCGGGGCGCTTGGGGGATGCTTGTGGGTGTCACACAGGAGTGGGACTCCCAAAACAGCCCCCAGATGAGCCGGGGTTGTAGGTCTGGGTGTGGAGCAGCAAGCCTGGGGTCCAGGTGACCAACTGAGCCACAGACACACCATCCACACCTAAACCCCACTTAAAAATCCCTGGAAATGCACAATTTCCATGCCTGAGAATCCTCACACCTGCCCCCTGACAGCGGCTGCAGCACCAGACCCCGCAGTGCAGCACTGGGCATGTACCAGTGTCCCCCAGTGCCCCACGGACCAGCAGGAGAGGTCCAGACTGGCCCCCAGTTTGCTGTGGGACGGCTTCTCCTGGATAATCCCTTGGGACAGTGAGAAGGGAAGTTTGCACTAACTGGGATAAACCCACAGGGCAACTCCAACCACTGCAGCATCACCTCATCACCAGGAGAATTTCTCCTTGGGTGTTTCTCCCCGTTTCCCTCTTCCCCACGCCATCCTGGCAGGAGCACAGCTCCGCTCCCCCGCGCCCTTCGGCAGCAAAACGCAGCAGGTCGGCTGAAGTCACCCCCAAAAAATGGCATTTTCTCAGCAAAATGCCGCTCTGAGGTCATTTTCCCCCGTCTGAAACACCCACGGCAGGGCTGGGGCGGGGGGGCTGCGCCCGGCGGCCCTTGGGAAGGGGAGGGAAGCGGAGGGATGCCAATCCTCGGGATGAAAGGGCTGGATAAAAGGGCCCTTAATAATGGTGGTGGTCTGAAAGGGGGGCTCAGCCCCCGGCTGGGGGGGCAGAGGCAGCGGAAATCAGGGCCGCGATGAAAGGAGCATTTCCAAGGGCTGGTGGGGGAATGTCGGGAGCAGGGACACAGCGCGGGGAGGGGGCACCAGCAGGGAGGGGGGCACGGTCACTGCGCCCCCTCCCACCCATTCCAAGATGCCTCCAGGCTCGGGCTGCCTCCTTGGCCCCCTCATCCAGCCCTCCAACAGCATTTCCCACCCTCGCCCATCGCCGAGAGCCAGGATAGGGCGGGCAGGGACTTCGGGCAGCTGCCACCAGCCATGGACGGGCTGAGCTGACCATCCACCGCTCCCAAACCCGCACAAACCCCGGTGCCACCCGCAGGGACACGGCGTGGGGTGGGCAGCGTGTGCCTCACCCCCCGAGCTGCCACAGCTCAGCGCGGCTCCAAAACCAGCACACGCGGATGTTTTCCTGCAAATCATTAACCAAACGGGACCGCAGCGCCCGGGGATGCTCCAAAACCAAACCCACAGGCGCTTCCCGGGAAGAAATCTCCGTCCTTCCGTGGCTTTTAAAACTCAGCCCGACCTGACGTCCGCCTTGGGATGCCCCCGGTGCCCCGTGGGGTGGGATGAGCCGGGGGTGCAGCATCCAGGGGGCACCGGGACTTTGCCCTGGCTGAGCTGGATGCCCTGGGAGCAGCTTTAACCGCTCCAGGGTTTAATGGCTCGGGAAGCACGCGGGGAATGCGCAGCGGGGGGCCGAGCGCGGTGGGGCGAGGGTCGGCATGGGGGCACGCAGCTCTGCCACCCTGCCCTGCCCCTCGGCCCCTTCGCTGCGCTGGAGACCTGGAACGGCTCTTATTAACCCGACTGGAAACGGGAAAGCGTTCCAAGGCTTTATGGAGCAACAAAACAGGTTTCAATGTCGCAGCGGGAGAAGGGGATAAAGGGAAAGGGCTGCAGAGGGGACAGCCACGGGCGAGCTCAGGCTGCTGAGCCCCAGCCTCGCTGCTCCTTCCTCCTGCAGGCGCTGGTGGGGGTGAGGGCAGGGCATGGAGGTGGCGCCCACAGGCAGCTCCTGCCACCAAAACCTGTGGGTATTTCACAAATCCAAGCCCACCCACCTCCAGGGACCGTGGCTTGGGAGCAGAGCTGGCACAGCAGGGCTGCCCACTGTGAGGAGGGGGAGAAGGGGCTCCTCATCCCCCCCAGCCATCTGCCTCCAGCACAGCTGTCCCCAAAGTCTGGGCTCTGCTTGTTAAAAACCGGCTCAACCCCTTCCCGAGGAGGGCTGAGCCCCCACATCAGGGATGTCCCAGCTCTGCACCACCCAGCACTGGGGGAGGCACCAGTTAAACCCAGTTCAGGGCTGTGCTGGAGCACTGGAGGGGCTGAGTACGAGCTGCACAGAGGTGCCACACCCCACAGGACGTCTGTCTGAGCAAAGTCACACTCACCTGGACTGGAGGGACTCCCCAGGAGCAGCACAGGAGCCACCAGGCTGGGACAGGCAGCTCAAGGCAGCCACCCCCATCACACCTCCCCCAGCAAGCAAGAGAACAACTCACTTTTACCATCTGCTTTTAATTTAATGGTTTTCTCCAGACCACGTTGTAGGAAGGAGGGAAAACTCACACACCCCCTGGAGAAGGGAAAAGGGCCAGCAAACACATGGGAATAGTGCAACGGAGCCTGGTGAGACAAGGACACAGACCCCTCCCAAAAACCAGCCCTGGGAGGCTGGTGTGGAGCCAGACACAGCCCGTGCTGCTGACACTTCACATCAGGTTGGACAAGGGCAATAAATAAAGTCGTGGTGCCTCACCAAAGGCACCTTTTTGTTTCCTCAGTATTACAACAATAGATGTTGGCATCGGAGCGTTGTCTCAGCCTGGGGTTTTGGCCACATCCAGTTGGGTTTCTCAGCACAGGAGAGGGAAGAGCCGTGGCCTGGGCGGTTTGGCCCCCGTTGCCAGCACCTCCCGAGAGCCCAGCCCACGGGCAGCACCTTTGAGCCCCTCGCCAGCACCTGCTACATCTCCAGCTTGTTTGAGGTATATCACCTGCCCCATCCGTGACCTTGTGCAGCCAAAAAAACAGTGCAAAGAAAGAAAAAGTCCTGCCAGCCCCTTGGGGTGAGATGAGATGTGCCTGTGGTGAGGGGAGGACGGCAGCGAGGAGCCCCCGGGACCCCCAGCCCCTCCACGGGGGTCACTCGGAGCTTTGGTCCATTGAACGTCCTGGCCCTGGAGCATCCCCGAGGAGCACGAGGCTGCCAAATAAATACATGGGACGTGGGACAGCAGCACCAGCAGCCCCGGGGCAGGGAGGGCTCGGCCCCCTCCCCAGAATGCACCACCCCGGGGGGGACCCTCAGCTCAGCTTCCCCCCGACAGCCACAGCGCAGCGGTACCGCTCGGGGACACTGTCACAGCCCGCCAGGGACAGGCTGCTCTCTGCCAGGGGGGTCCGGCAGTGGGTCACAGTCCAGCGGCGCAGCCTCCGCCCTTCCTGCAGCTCCTCCTCCTCTCGCAGCCGGAGCAGGCTGTCGGCAGAGACGCAGCCCCGCATGCCCCCGGCGCCGGGGGGCACCCGGGCGGGCAGGTCCAGCTGGTCGAAGGACTCCGTGGACAGGATGCTGTCCTCGCTGACGGCGCTGGACGGGCGGGCACGGGGCGCCTGGGGCAGGGGCACCTCGCTGAAGCCCCCGAAGCCCTGCCCGGGGGGACTCTCCGGCTCGGCGCTGCTCGAGGAGAACTTGCCGTTGTGCTTGAGGATGCCTTTGCGGCGGGCGGGGAGACCCTGCGGGCCCTGCCCCGGGGAGGGGCTGTCGGCAAACACGGTGCCGTCCAGGTCCAAGCTCCCTGCGTCCAGCACATCCCCGGACTCGGAGCACTCTAGCGATGAGTAATACCCTGACTCCCTCGTCGAGGGCTTTTTCAGGATTCCCTTCTTGGGCACGGCCGCGGGCACTGCCGCAATGCCCGCGCTGCAGGGCACCATTCCAGAGGACAGGATCCGGGGGAGACCCGCAGTGACCCCCTCGCCATCCTCACCCCTCGCCTCTCCCGCGGGCGATGCCGGCGGGGGGCCGGGGCTGGGCACCTTCTGCTCACAGGAGTTTCTCTTCTTCAGGATGCCCTTGGGCCGCTTGAGGATGGACTTGGAGGGGTTCTCCGGGCCCGCGGCCGCCTCCTGCAGCGCGTGGGACACGTCGTTCTCCTTCTTGGACTTCTTGAGGGAGCGCTGCCGCTCCAGGGTGACGCCGGGGATGTGCTGCTTGAGGAAGCAGCGCACCTTGGAGCTGTTCTCCAGGAGGGGCCGCGACGAGCGGCGGAGCCACTCTGCCACCGTGGCCAGGGGGGACTCGCTCTCCCGCAGCAGCTCTTGCTCCCCAAGGGGCATCTTGTAGCCCCAGTTGACCCACCAGTGTGTGGCGATGTCCTCGATGGTGGCGCGGCGCTCTGGGTTCACCATCAGCATCCAGCGGATCAGCCCACAGGCGTCTGGGGGACAGGCGGGTCAGGCACCCAAGGGAGCACGGGGAGGGGGACTCACAGGGTGCTGAGGGTCTGCCTACCTGACAGCTTTGTGGGCTCCCTGTAGTCCCCACTTGTGATCTGCTTGACCAGAGTCTTGTAGTCATGGCCATCGAATGGCATCGTGCCATGGACCAGGATGTAGAGGAGAACGCCCAAGGACCAGCTGTCCACCTGCCAGAGGGACAGAGGAGCCTGGAGGGGGGCGGCAGGACCAGGCTGTGCTGGCCCCCACCTCACCTGGGCTGGATTCCCTGCCAGAGCCTCAGTGGGACTCCCAGAGTGGCAACAGTCACAGCCCGTGGGGCAGGACCAGCTCCAGCCCCCTCCATCCCACCACATCCACCCCCCTGAGGCTGCCCCCACCAGCCATGCAGGGGCCACTTTCAGGGACCCAGTTATCCCAAACCAGCCAGTGCTTTGTCCAGCCCAACCCCACAGACAGGGCTGAGGCACCACCTACCTCTGGGCCCTTGTAGGGCCTCCCGTTGATGATTTCGGGGGATGCATACAGGGGGCTGCCACAGTATGTCTGCAGAAGCTTGTCCTGCTGGTAAACGTTGGACAGCCCAAAATCTGCAATCTGGGGAGACATTTCCAGCTGTTACCCAGCAGCAAAGTTTCCCTGTGCAGCTGGAGCAGCTTTGCCACCTGAAGCTCTCCAGGTATGAACCTGGGCCAAACCAGGGCTGCCCTTGGCACGCTGCTCCTGGGTGCCCTCAGTCTCCTCAGGGAGCACCACCAGCCTGGCTTTCTGCCCCCTGAGGTTGCTCCTGTTCTTCTCCCCCTCCCCAAAAGCCTGTCCCAGCCACTGCAGCAGCTCTGCCCCTCCATCCCTTCACCTGCACTGGGAGCAGAGGCAGCTGGAAAGGTGAGGTTGAAGGGACAGCTGCCAAACTCTTCTGCAGCTCCTTCCCAGCCACCCCAGGCTGCCACTACCAACCCCACCTTGCACACAGGTGCTCATTATCCTCATTACACCTGTCACCTCTCAATGGGCAGAGCTGCAGTGGCTGCATGTGAGCTCCCAATTGCAAAATTATCCCTTCCAGAGACAAACCCTGCAGCCTGTTATCACCAGCCACAGGGATCCCTGGCTGAGGCCGTGCCATGCCCTTCCTCCCTGGCAGCTGCAGCAAAAAGTGTCACTCGGGGCCACCAGAGGCAGAAACTACTCCACACCTTCCTCCTCCAGCCTGGCTGGTCCTTCCAGGAAACTGGGAATTTCCCCTGGAGAGATCTTGCTCATCCAGCTGCTTGTGGGTGCTCAGACTTTGCCCCCTTATCAGCATGCAAATATAGGTTATGGCTTTACCAGCAGCTCTGGGAATGTGCCACCTCTCCCGCTCTGCTGCCAGGCTCTGACAGCAGGGACAGGCACAGGTGCCCTCCTGGCTCCCCATTCCAGGTGATGCCAGCAGTCCCAGAGCTCTGGGAAGCAGGTTCCCTGGGTTGTCAGAGTGTTGTGGCCAGTCCCTCCACGCTGGGCAGCACCCCCTGGGCCCCTCGCTGGGTGACACCCCAAGCATGGCCAGGCTCTGCCAACCCCTCACCTTGATGTTGCCGTTGGCATCGAGCAGGATGTTCTCCAGCTTCAGGTCCCTGTGGACGATCCCGTTCTGAGGGAGGGAAGGCAGAGCTGGGGTTGGTTTATGGAGTGTTTGAGGAAGGGAAAGCCAGGCCCCTGGGAGGTCACTGCCCTTCCCTGGCACACGCAAACAGGGCACAGGAGCAGCAAACAGCCCTGGGTGTGTCACCACAGACAGGCTGGAACCCACGTCCCAACCCGGGCACTCCCAGCTCCTGGTGTTTCTCAGAAATACCTGCACCAGGTGCCACCCTGGGCTCCTCCACCCTCCCCAGCCACGAGAGCTTCTACTGCCAGCTCCTCCAGGGCATGGTGGGCACAGCCCCGTGCTTTGCCAGGACCTGCTGCTGCCCAGCTAAGCAAGACCCCAACATGGTTTGTGTTCAGGAGGTGTCCTGCAAACCCCCGTTCCTGCCAAGGACTGAGGCATCTCCAGGCACAGCCTTGGAGCACCTCCAGGGAGACCCTCAGGCTCACCCACAGCCCCGGAGAGGGTCCACAGCTCCACATCCCCCTCAGGAACAGGACAGGTGACCCAGGGCTTGGCTTCCAGCCCCACACACAGCCCTGGGTGTCTCCATCCAGGTGGGTGGAATGGGAAGTGACAACTCCCCAGCCAGGTTAGTCACCCCCACCCCCCAGCAGCAGAGCCAGGGCTGCCCAAAAGCTGCTGGGCACTGCCACGCCCCTCAGGTAAGAGGCAGGATTAACCCCTCTGCTGGGAAAACCAAAGAGCCACGAGCTCCCCTCACCTGCCAGCCCAGGTGGAGCTTCCCATGGGGCACTGCATCCCTGCCCAGCCCCAGCTGAGCTTCCCATGGGGCACTGCATCCCTGCCCAGCCCTGGCTGAGCTTCCCATGGGGCACTGCATCCCTGCCCAGCCCTGGCTGAGCTTTCCAGGGGGCACTGCATCCCTGCCCAGCCCTGGCTGAGCTTGCCATGGGGCACTGCATCCCTGCCCAGCCCCGGCTGAGCTTACCCTGGG
>JAOXXN010000303.1:753762-773885 GCA_026770055.1 Myrmophylax atrothorax
CCGGGGCCGCCACCTCCGTGGGACACCGGGGGGACACCGGGGCCGCCACCTCCGTGGGACACCGGGGGGACACCGGGCCCCCCGCCCCGCAGCCCAGGGACCTCGCTAAAGGAGGGATGTTTTGCCTTGGAAAGGAACCGGCGTCACTGCCCATCCCTGGAAGTGTCCAGGGCCAGCTGGAGCAACCCGGGCTCGTGGAAGATGTCCCTGCCCACCAAGTCCCTCCCAGCCCAAACCATTCTGTGATTCCACGATCTCAGCCTGCACCGACCCCACTCCCCCTGATTTCAGTCCGTGTCCCACATTTTCACACAGTCATATCCCTGCCACAGCCCTGGAGCAGAGAAAGGGCTTCTCCCAGGGCTTTTCCAAAGAATTTTTAATGGTGCAGCTGCTCCAAGCTAGAATTGGATCCCCAAAACTGCCTGGGAAGAGTGAAACCAAAGCAAGGGTGCCTGGTTTTTCTGGCATTACCAAAACCACTGCCTGTCCCCGGGAGGAGAGTGTGCCAGAACCAGAGGCACAGCTCAGTTTTGCTCCTTTCTCTCAGGGCTGAACAGAAGACCCCGAATCTTTAAAGTAGCTAAAAACAGGAACATTGTAACTTGAGGTGAGCTCCCCATGAAACCCAGCAAAGGCAGATCCTGTGCCAAAAGGATCTTCCCTCTGGCCAGAGCAGTCCCTTGGGCATTCATCCTCCAGGGAGCACTGGCAGTCCTGGCTCCAGCCTCTGCCAAAGGGACAGGCAAATGCTACAGGTTTGCAGGAAAAGCCTTGCTATGAAGGCAAAGGAACGATCCCCTGGATCTGGCTGCAGGTTTGGAGCTTCCCTTGTTGCAAGCCAAGGGGATCTGTGCAGGGAAAAACAGGATGCTCAGAGGGCAAGACCACAACAGTCCTCCCTGAGACACCACTGACCTGTCTGGATAGTCCTACCACTTCCAAATCTTTTGGCAGTGGGTCAGGATGGCTGCAGGGAGACAATTCCCATGCCTGGATCTCCAGGGTCCTTCCTGTGGGCAGGAGATGTGGCACCGGCGCCAAGAGCAGTTCCTTCAACTGCATTTCCCCAAAGAGCTCTAAAGGTGACTGGGGGGACCCCTGGCCAAAGTGGGGGTCCCTCCACGGGGCTACAACAGCAGTGCCCAGCAGAGGAGCAGCAGCCCTGCCCAGCAGCTCCAGGGCCCAGTGCCAAGTTTCCAGCACAGCTGGGTGGTGCCCACCCGGCGCCAGGAGCTGCCAGCACCACCACTGCTGGGGCCAGCGAGGGCAGGGTCCTGCTCCAGGCAGGATCCAGAGGGGAATGCACTAGGAATCCGAGAGGCAAAGGGCCTCCACGGCCGTGCTCAGGCCCTGGCTCACGCCCCCCACCGCCAGCAGGCAGTCCCGCACCACGATGCTGGAGCAGGCGCAGCGCGGCGTGGGCATGGGGGGAAGGCTCTCCCACTTGTTCTTCTCGGGGTGGAAGGCCTCTGCTGACTCCAGCACGGTGGGCTGATTCCCTGGAAGCACAAATGGAGGCACTGGGTTACCTGGGAATAACCATCCAGCATCCCTTGTCTGCTCAGTATCCCATTCCCTGATGGGGTTTGTTTCCCTGCTCCCTCCAACCTGTCAGCACCAGGAGCTTTGCAATGACAACACACGACCCACACTTGCTTTGAGCGTTCCCACCATGCCCAGTTTCTCACCTAGTCCCCCAGCCACCACAACTCTGCCCCTCAGGTACCCAGCCACAAAGTCTGCTCGTCTCTTCTTCAGGTAGCAGGAGCGCTCCGTCCTCATCCAGCCACCTGGGGGACAGGACACACCGGGTGTTATGGGAGCATCCACTCCTGGAAAACCAGCTGCCTCTCTGAACTGCCTGTGGGAGTGCAGTTTTACTGCTGCACCTTGGGGTAATAACACCCCATGAAACGGTGCAGGTTCCTCCTCAGCAGGTCAGGAGGGAGCTGTTGAATCCAGCTGCCTCTGGGCCACGGTCTTCCCTTTTCACTTGTTAATCCTGACTGCAGGTTTTCCTCTAGGCCGGGCCCAAGCACCGCCAAGACTCAGCAGAGGAGAGCACCAAGCTGTGCCCATGCAGAGCCCCAAGCCCAGCCCGGAGTGCCCCCACCCTGCCCCCTGGCACAGCCCCACCTTGCTCCATGTCAAACACGTCCATGGTCCTCATGAACTTGGGCTGCCTGTAGAGCCGTCCCTGGCGCAGCCCCCCGAGGCTGAACAGCCTGTCCTCCGTGGGCACGAAGCTGGAGAAGGCCCTTTTGTTGGGGATGTTGGGAAACTTGGTCCACGCCCTGGTGTCCGTGTCAAAGACCTCGAAGGCGTTGATGGCGTACCTGGACTGCCTTCCACCTGGGAGAGGGAAGGAAAGGGCCAGCTGGGCTCAGAGCAGGGCCCTCAGCAGCCTCCTGGGCCAGGGGGTCTCCTGTCACCTGCACAAAGCAGGGAATGTGTCACCTTTGTGGTCCTTTAGCTGGAGGTCCATGCCATGAAAACACCTCCTCCCCCCGTGCGTGGCCCCCGCCCCTGGCGCAGGAAGGTGTTTAGTATGCACTGGTTTAATCAGGACAAATTCACAGCAGAGCAGGGATCAGGCTGGGGGAGCCTTTGCAATTCAGATGAGCTCAGATCCAGCGAGCCCTGGCCTTGCTGCCAAGCTTCTGAGAGCAGGAGAGCAGGAGCAGCTGCTGCTCCCACTGCCAAAGATCCACATTATCCCTGCACCCATCAGCCACACATGAATACAGCTATTCTCAGCTCAGAGGCCTTTGAAGGCAGAGCCTGAGCTCGCTCCTGGGCTCACAAACTGTTTGCCAGCAGCAAGCAAAGTGCAAAATAGATCAAAGACTCTTTTCTGGTCACCCCTGAAGCAAACCAGGGCTGTCTGGCCGTTTGAGAAATCAGGACTTCTGTGTTTTGATCTGATGTGCCGTTTGGCCACGAGCTGACAGCAACATTCCTCTGCCTTAGTTTCCATCAGGCAAAACCAATGAGACTCATCCCCTGCAAAGGGTTTGGTCCAGCATTTCCCAGCCACACAGGTCTTCCCTCTGCCAAAGGCAGTCCCTTTGTGAAGCTGCTGCTGATACAAAATGCATAGAAGTATTTATTTATTGAAGTATTTCTGCATTAGTTGAGTCCAAGGGGTTTCAACACAACCCCAGGGCTGCAAACTGAGCAGGCAAAGACCAGTGTACCCTCATCTTCCAGCAGTGTGGAGAGGGGGCCAGGGGAGCCCCCCCACCTGTGAGCTCTCAGGGTGCTGGAGGGGCTGTGAACCCACACCCACCTCAAAACCCCACAGCGATTCTGGGTGCATGAGAAACCAGGGAAGGATGGAGAAGGGCAGCCCCAAAAGCCTCTTCCAGGGAGGTTCCCAGTGCTCAGATCAAAGGAGCTGCTGCCTGAGGAGGAGGAGGAGGAGGAGGCAGGGCTGGTCCTTACCCAGCACGTAGATCTTGGTGCCCCGCAGGAAGGACGTGGCAGCGTAGCGAGGTGTGGGCATGGCTGCCAGGGACACCCAGATGTCCTTGAGCATGTCATAGTGCTGCAGGAAGTTGTGTGGCCGCAGGTCAGAGCCCATCCCACCAGCTGCATACACTCTGTAGTCTGGACAAGGCAAGAAGCAAAACAAAACCAAAAAAGCCCCACAAAATTATCATAGAAAAGCACCAGAAATCCCTCCCTGCAAAAACACACCTGGCCTCTCACCCCAAAGTGACCCAGCCTTATCAGCCAGGAGAGCTTACACTCAGACAGAAAAATCATCTCCAGGATGGTAAACACGATTTTTAAACATTCCTTGAGGGCAGCTTTCAAAGCCACTTAGGCAAACAAAGCAGGCAGCTTCCAAAGGAGCTGCCTGGGGATCAGCTCCGTAATCCCGGGCACGGCTGACCTCGGGAGCACAGCTCCCACCCCGGGCTCTCCAGAGCACACCAGAGGAAATCAATGCCCCCCAGATGGCCCCAGAAACTGAAAAATGAGGTGGGCTGATAAGGCAGAGCCCCAGGGGCATTTAAAACAGGGGTTAAGCTTTCAGAGCCAGACTGTGCAGGAGCTCCCTCCAGGACCAGCTCTCCCTTCTCAGACCATTTTTGAGCCCATGGCCATGAAGACAATTCTCTTCTGGTGCTTCCGGGTTTGGATCACAGCTGTCTCTTCAAACCAAAGTTATTTGTGGCTCTGAGACCTTCAGCCCAGCTCCAGATCTCGGGCAGGTCCTCCTAGCTTGGCTGCACTCAGCCAGCAGCACCATTCCTATTTTTCCAGCACCTGCAGCACTCAAGGGCCAGAATTTGCTCAAAACCCTGAGGGAGTTGGATTTGAGACCCTGGACCTGCCCAAAATACCCCCAGTCATGGTCCTTGTGCCTCCAGGGCTGGCAACACAGAGCAAGCCCAGGTTCATCTGCTTTCGGCCTCCTACGGAACATCTTTGGCAGGTGGGAGGTGACAAACACAAGGTTCAACTTCCAGAAGCACAGAAGGTGTTTGGGAGAAGAACAAGGTAACCCTGTGCATCCCCCAGAAGTGCCTGATGCCCCAACTGATCACAGAATCACCAAACCAGCTGGCTTGGAAAAGACCTCTAAGATCTTCAAGCCCAACTTTTGACCAACCAACCGATGCCAACCCTCCCCACTCCACAGGTGGTCCTGGCAGGTCCCCCCTTGCCTTTTGCTGTCATGGAGATGCCCATGGCCGCCTCTCGCAGTGAGCTCCTCTTCTTCCACTTGCCCTCGTCGACGTTGTACATCTCCACCACCTTCAGCGGCATCTGGTTCACCCCGACCCCTCCCACCACCATGATCCTCTTGCCCAGGGTGGTGACAGCCACGCCAGCCCTGGCCGTGGGCATGGGGGGCAGCGCTGTCCACTGGTCAGCCTCGGGGGAATAGACCTCGAAGGAGTCCACGGGGACGCCGTTGTCGTCGCAGCCGCCGATGGCAAAGACCTGCCCGCCGGCCTCCACCAGAGTGCAGTAGACCCTGCGGCTCGGCAGAGGGGCCAGGCTCTTCCACTGGAAGTCCTTGGTGTTGGCCAGCTCCATGGTGAGGGACTGGTTACACTGCAGAGGGAGCAGAGGGTCACAGAAACACGGGCTGGAAAACACCTCCAAGGTCATCGAGCCCAACCTCTGCCTGATGCCCACCCAGAGCCCTGAGTGCCACGGCCAGTGGTTCCTTGGACCCCTCCAGGGGTGGGGACTCCAAACCTCCCTGGGCAGCCCCTTCCAGTGCCTGACCACCCTTTCCATGGAGAAATTCCTGCTGCGGTCCCACCTGCCCCTGCCCTGGCACAGCCCGAGGCCGTTCCCTCTCCTCCTGTCCCTTGTTTCCTGGAGCAGAGCCCGACCTACCCCACTCTACCCTCCTGGCTGCCAGGGCAGGATGGTGTTTGCCCTCCCTGTGTCTGTTTTATTTTCCCCTGGCTTTTCCAGAAGGACATGGAGGAGCTGGAGCGAGTTCAGGGAAGGGAATGGCGCTGGGGAAGGGGCTGGAGCGGCGGGAGCAGAGCAGGGGGCAGAGCATCCCTCCCTCCCCGCAGTCCCCTCTGCCACCCCCCAGAGCAGTACCTTTCACTGCATCTCCATTAATCCTGCAGATCCAGACCTGCCTCAGAAGCTCATGCAGAGACTGAGCCTAAAAATAAAGCAAAACAAAAGAGGTGGGGAAAAAACAAAAATGAAAAAAAGAGAAAAATGAGAAGGTTGGAGTCAGTTTGTTATTTGTTCTCCTCTCCCCGAGCATCTCCGCCCCCAGGTGACATTCAAACCGAGGAGGCTCCAAGCTCTGCTCACTTCCCTGGCTGTTTTCCTGCCTCCTGGGGAACCTTTCCTTGCCTCCTCCTCCTGTGCATCCCCACACAGACCCCGAGGTGACCCCCAGCACCTCCCACTTCCAGCCCAGGGCTGTGCCACACGCTGGGCAGCTGGGAGGGATCCCTGGGGAGAGGCACAAGCTCTGGCTGGAAACCCACGGTCTTTATTTTCATCTCCTCTCTCTGAACGTCATTAAACATGATGCAGATGAGCTTAATTAGTGCAGGAGGACAGAGAGAGGGCAAACAGGGAGGAACAAAGGCACCGCTCGCTCGCTCGCCCAGCGTGGAGTGAAGGCTGTTCTGCTCTGAACATCTCCACCTTCACTGTGTAATTGGGTTTATTCAACAACCACAGCCAGACTCCTCTGTGCCCTTGCAGGCACAGCAGCCTCTCCCAGCACGTGCTGCCTGCTCAGACATTTGAAGAGAGGACTGAAGGGCAGAGTGAGGAGCTGCCAAAACAAGCCCAACAAAAGGATGCTGCTGGCTGAGCCTGCTCCGGTCTGGGACAGCATCATTCCCTCTTCTCCCCATGCACACACTCCTGAGGCTTTTCCCCAGGACTGAGGTCCCACTAAGCCCCTGAGAAGACCCTCCCTGGCAGCAGAGGGGGGCTGGCTGCTCTGCTGTGCTGCAGGACACAGTTTGGTTGCCCCTGGAGCAGAGGGTCTCTCCTGGATCCATGTCCCTTCCTGCTGGCTCACACCCAGCCCAGGCCCAGCCCCTCAGCCCACTGTGGAGGTGGGGTGGGGTGGGATGCAAAAATCCGGTTTGCTCTCTCCTATCTCAGATATCTGAGCACAAATAAAGTGTGATTGATACCCCTTGGGTTTCTCGAGGAGAGGGACTCCCCTCTCCCAAAAAGGAGACTCAGCCTTGTTTCCTGCTGCTTCATCTGGAGCAGAGACTGAAAAAGGGGGATGAGCAGAACTCCCTGACCCAGGAGCAGGTCAGGTCACCCCTGCCAGAGCTGCCAGAGCTGGCCCAGCCCTGCCAGCCAGAGCAGCCACAGCTGTAGCTTAGCAACAGCCACCTCCAGCCTCCTGCCAGCCCTGGCACTTGGGAGGACCCTGATCCGTGCTGGGCATCCCACCGTGGGGCAAGGAGGCTCCATGGAGTGGGAGAAGCCCCTGCCCCCAGGGCAGAGGCACAGGCTGCTGCTGGACCCCGTCCTGTGTGGCACACACAGGGAATGCCACGCTATTGCTGCTAGAAAGTCATGCCTGCTGTGTCCCTCAGGGGACCCTTGCCCATGGCAGGGTGATGGTCTTTGAGGTCCCTTCCAACCCAGATCACTCTGGGATTCTGTGACTCCATAAAGAAGATTTTAAGCATCAGTGAAACAGGTCTCATGACTGGGCTGAGGAGCCACAAAATCCCTTCCCATCCAAGTCTGAGCTGGCACAGAAACCAATCAGTGCAAGCAGGGCTGGTTCTTTGAACTTCATCTCCCAAATAAATGTCAGTAGTGCACTGAACACCATTTATTGCATAAAGAATGTGGCTAATAAAGTGAAAAATCCTCCTTGGGCTGTCACCCTCCCGCAGCAGGACCCAGGGCGGGCACATCCCACCTCCACAGGACACAGGGACACAGAGCAACAACCAAAAGCAGCAGCAGCACATCAGGCCACACTTCCCATGTTCCCAGAACCTGAGGAGAAAGGGGCAGAGCCCAGCCTGGGGCCCAGGTGCTGCTCTCCCCTCTCTGGGAGCATCTCATAGCAAAGGC
This sequence comes from Myrmophylax atrothorax, assembly GCA_026770055.1. NCBI lineage: Eukaryota > Metazoa > Chordata > Aves > Passeriformes > Thamnophilidae > Myrmophylax > Myrmophylax atrothorax. The sequence goes on from JAOXXN010000303.1 coordinate 761,323, forward strand.
ATCAGCTCCAGGATTTGTGCCTTGGCAGCTCCAGCAGCTCTGGGCCACTGCTCTCATGAATAATTGATTTATTTCCAGGTGAATATTCATGCATTTCCATGGACAAATTCAGCACAGGCCAGTAAATCAGCACAGCAGAGCAGCTCCTGTTTCCAGGAGCATGACTGGATCTGCATCCAGAAGTTCTTTTCCTGCCCTGGGCCTCAATTCCTTCAGCTCCAAAGTGCTGGGATGAGACCCAATCAGCAGCACTCCAATGTCTGACAGACACAGACCGTGGCTGGTGCCAGGCACTTTCTCTGCTGCCATGATAAGACTATCCAAAGCTTGAGAATAATTGTCTGAAATAGCCTAAAAATTCTTCTTCAACGCACCAGCACACAGAGAGGGACTCAAAGCCCTTGGAGGTGGCTGAGGATTCCTCTGGGGTGCTGGGCAGGTCATTCAAGGGAACAAGCAGAGCAAAGACCTGGAAACTCAGCCCAGGTGTGGTCCCAGAAGGGCCCCCAGCAGCTCCAGAGCCCCCAGCAAAGGCATGCAAAGCTCTGCCTGAATTCAGCTGCCTTGGGATACAGATAAATGTGCTCCTCTTCCTCTCCATGCTATTTAAAGCACCTCAAGGTCAGCTGACACACTGTGCCCACGGCCTTGGTCTCCATCTCTCCAAAATCACCTGGATGTCCCTGGAAGCGATGCCAGAGCTGTGCTGGGAGCTGCCAGGATGTGCCTCTCCCAGGCACAGGGAATTGCCACTTAATTACACCAAACTAATTGGAGGCCTTGACATTTTGAAACCAAAATGAAGGGGAATTGCTTTTCTGTTAGAGGAGACAGCAGGGACGAGGCTGAGGCCACTCCAGCACCCAACCTTTGCCCCTGCAGGACAAAAATCTCTGCTTTAAGAGCTCAGCAAGCACCTACAAACCCTCCAGGGTCTCTTCCAGATGGATATGGAGCATGGTGGGCAGGGGGAGCCCCCAGAACCCACTGAGAGGGCTCTGGGGGCACAGAGGACCAAACCCAGGAGAGCCACAACAGCCCCATCAGGGGGTGGGTTCAGAGCATCCCATCTGGCAATTCCAACCCTCCATGTGCTCCTTGTCAGCAGGAGCAGGTTAGAACAGACACAGCCAGTCCCCAGGGGGACAGAGAAACCCACCAGGGCAACTTCTGCTTCAGGCAAAAGGCTCTCCCCAGGTGAGCACAGGGCAGTGCCAAGAGAAAAGGGGCTGCAAACAGACATCCAGCACCACCCAACAACTTCCAGCAACAATTCCCACTGCTCCAGGGACAGGCATCTCCACAGAGGCAGGAACAGGGAGAACCCACTGGAAATAGCACAGAAACCTGAGCAGAAATCCCAGCTCCTGCTCCCCAGTGCCAGGTGGGAGGGAGCAGCTCCTTCCAGCTCCATCTTGGCTGCCTGTGCTCCATCAGCTCCAGAGCAGCAGAGATGACACAGCACAGGCTCCGGGAAGGCAGCTCCAAGGACAGGATTCAGGGCAGGGAACCCTCTCTGTCCCAAGGAGCAGCCGTGGTCCAAGGCCAGGAGGGGGACACAGAGGGGGGGTCTCCAGGAATTTCACCCAGTGCCCCAAAGGAGGGTCAGGCCCAGCCCAGCTCCCCCTGCCTGCTCCTGTCTCTCTTCCCAGTGCCATTCCACTTCCAGCAACACTTGGGTGCTTTTCTGGAGCTGTTCCAGGCACAGGATCCAATGCACAGTTTGGAGAAGGGACCAGCCCCTGGGAAGTGTCTTCTGCTCCTCAACACCACCCACCTGCTCTGAGGGGCCCACAGGGACCAGGACACCAAGCACAGCTCAGGCAGGCTGTCCTGGGGCATCATTCCTGTTCTCCTGGGGGGTTCAGAGCTCATTCCCCCCACAGGGAACCTGCAGGTGGAGGTGGGACTCAAAAACCAACCTGGAGCTTCCCTGGTATCACCTCCCAGACTGGGGAGAATCAGAGATTTATCAAGAAATGAACAGTAAGTGGTGGGAAAGGAGGGGACACACAATGGCAGATTCTTTATGCTGTTTTCAGCTGTGCTGGAAGTCAGCAGGACAAGGAGCATCCCAAATAACACAGGGGAAAAGTTTCAGGTGTGGGAGCAGCACCCAAACCTCCCCAATAATCCCAGGAATTTCAGTGAGCTGCTTTTCCTCCTGGAAGCAGAAAAATGTGGGGGTGTAACCCCCTGTGAGCTGCCAGACAAAGCCCAGCCTGGGCTGGAGGGGCCCTTGGCTGGGAAGAAATGACTCCTTAAGGCAGCAGAGACAGGAAACACGATGTTCACTGGGGCACAGTGCCCAGGAAGCTCCAAATCCACATTTACCCCCTGCTCAGCACCCAGAAGGGAACCAGAAATCCCTTCTCCTCCTCCTCCTCCTCCTCCCCAGGGGTAAAGCTCATTTCTCTGCCACCAAATCTATTTCCAGAGCAGCCCAGCACCCCGAGCCCCACGGTACAACAGTCCTGAGAGCTCAGCACCCCCAGACACAGATCTCTGCAACCCCCACCACTCATTCACGGCTCTGAGTGGCACCAGGACCTTGGGAAAAGCCTGGCACCTTTGGAACCCCCAGCACAGGAGCAGCCTGAGCTCCCACCCCAACATCCCTGGGGCCACCTGCAGAGGTGCTGTGACCCAGCCCAGCCCCTTTCCTGGTGACACCCCAAGGCACAGGCAGCCTTTCCATAAGCCCTGACTACTATCCAGTCCCAGCCCACAATGCCATGCAATGCCAAGCCTGGTTTGCAAATAAATCCTCCCTTCAAGCAGAAAAGGCTTGAAACCCTCTGGCAACCAGAGGCTCTGGTGCTTTTCCTTCCCCCTTGCTCAAACCCTGGCAGCTGAGGCTTGAAACAGAACATGCAGGAAATTTTCAGCCTGGTATTTCTGACCTCTCTGAATCAAGTTTCCTTGCCATAGTAACAGTTACCCAGAAAAACAAAAACAGCAAAAAGGATCCACTAGTTCCCTGCCTTTCCCTGCAAACCGCCCAGCTGGCAGAAAAAAGGCAAAAGCAGGGAGGAAAACCATTAGAAGAGAATTAATTGAGCAAAGAAAAAGCAGCAGCACTCACGATCCAAGCGGCTGGGTTTGCTCTCCCGATCCCGAGCATCTCTGCAGGCACAGGGAGGGGCAGTTCGGGTGCTGGGACCGATGTGACCTCCCCCTCACTTCACCCCTTCCCCCAGCCCTGTCCCCTGAGATCATTTCCACCCTCATCGTGCCACAGCCAATTTCCTGCAGCTGCCCAGAGGAGCGGGGAGGTTGGGAAGGGAATATTCCCCACCAGAATTTCAGGAGCGTTTGCAGCGACGGGACAGGGAGAGAAACTGTTTCCTTTTTTTTTTTTTTTTGCACAAAGAGCCCAGATCAGCCTTTTATTTTTTTTCCTGTGCGTGCTGAAGAATCATCAGAACAAGCTCAGATTTGCTCACATCTCAGCTTAGCTCGAGAGTTATAATTTAATCAAAACCCACCTGCAAGACCAAGTCCTTGCCCATCCAACTCCCAGCAACATCCTGCATCCCTCCCCTCGCCCCCAAACGCTGCCTCTGCTCAAACAGCTGCTCTTCTGCACGACTCAAACACAGAAGGTCTTTTCCAAGCCCTGCAGCCTCTCTGGTTGTGTTTGCAAAGCTCCCGTTCTTTTGTATTTTGTGTATTCCTCCTTGTGGGGGGGAATGGAAAGAGCCTGGACCAGGTCACAGCTGGGGGAGGTCACAGCAAAGCCACATCCCTGCCAGGGCCTGCCCTGGGAAAAGGCTGAAAATATGGGATTTGGGGCTACTGGGGGGAGAAAGGCTGAAAATATGGGATTTGGGACTACTGGGAGGAGAAGGGGTGAAAATAAAGGATTTGGGGCTACTGGGAGGAAGGAATTAAAAAATTTAGAAAGGGTAAACCCACCCTTCTCGCAAAAAGTGAGGGGAAAATCATCCTTTTTAACCCGTTTTTTTGAGCAGGGGAAAACACAAACTCGAAGCTTTGATCTGGTTGCTCATTAAGCTTAGCGAGGCAGCTGCTCCCCTCCAGAGCATCCCCTCCCAAATCACCCAGTGACCTCCCGAAATTCCCTCCCTTCCTCCCGGGGCAGAGCGATGTACTCACAGCTCGGGGAGCCGCGATCCGGGGGGAGCGTGGCCAGGAACGCTCCGCACCTTCATCCCCCTAAGCCCCTCGGAGCATCCTCCTCCTCCTCCTCTCGGCTCCCCGCCCAGCCAGGGGATGCGAGCGGCGGCGGCGGCTGCGAGTGCCGCGTGGGAGGGGGAAAATGCCGGTAAATGCAGCGGCGGCGACGCTCCTTCCCCTGGGGAGGATGGAGGGCAGGCGCTGGGGAGGGTGTTCCCCCGGCTCGGAGCAGCGGCGGCGTTACCAGTCCGTAGTTAAGCCTTTTATGGCTTCTCTGGCACAGGATGTTCTGCAAGGGCGGCCCGGCTCTCCCCCCGCCCGCCCCGCTGCCAGCACAAACACAACTCCTGCGAGAGGGAGAGGGGCGGGCAGGAAGGGGGAGCAGGAGCTGCCGAGCTGGAGCTGCCCCTGAGAGGGGGCACAGACCCTCGGGCATCCCTGCCGTGGGAAGGGGGTGGGGGGCTCTGCCCAGCCTGGCTGCCGGTGGATGGACCCCAGGGCTCAGGGAGGGACAGCCCGTGCCAGGGATGTGCCACCCGCCCCACGGGCACCCAACGTGGGGAAAACGAGGGCCCAAAGCCAAGCCCTAAATCTGCAGCTCCAGCTCCAGGGACCCCACGAGGAGCTCGGAAGGAGAGAAGCACTGGTGGGATGGAGGACCCTCGGGCCCATTTCCCAGCCTGCCACTCATCCCAGGCTTTCACTTCCCTGACCTGCTTCTCTAAAAACACGTTAAAAGTGTGTTCTTCTCCTAAAAGTGTCGCAGAATAAATTTGCAGAAAAGTCATTTCCAAGCAAGAGCCAAAAGAGGAAAAGATCCTTTCCATGCACCTTCCATCAAACTTCCCAGCTCCTCCACAAAGATCCATCTGGAGTTCAGCCCAGCAGATGTTTCTAGTCCTTCAGGAACCTCCTGAAGAGGTTCTGGAGCTCTGAATGCCCTTGGCACCCCCAGAGAATTCTGCTTGTGCAGCTCTGCCCACCAGCACAGAGCTCTGAGCATGGCTTGGTACCCACAGAGCAGCAGCATCCCTTAAACCTGCAACTTCCAGGCATGGAGAAGTCTTGTTCCCACATCAGAGGGACTCAGCTCTCCAGTGGCCACTTCCCTGGCCCAGTGGCAGTGCCAGAGGTGGCTGGAGGGACATGCAAGCTGAGCCCTGGGTGCTGACCCCCCGTTCAGCCCCACAGTGACCCAGGCCAGGTTTGCTCCTGCGGCTTGAGAGGCAACGATTTCAAAGCCTCTCCAGTCGTAAAACAAGAAAAATGAGGAAATCAACAAGAAGTTGAATCCAATGACTCTCCATAAAGCAAATTCCCATCCCCTGGCAGCTATTTTAATCTGCTGTTAGCTTTCCAGTGGGAGGATTCAATTTGGATTTAAATAAAACCCTCGAGCACGGGGCCAATCGAACACCAAGATCTTCATTACAAAGACATTCACTCCTGAAGAAATTTTAGAAGATCCCATCAAAGTGGATTTAACAGGGGGGCTATTGGCAATCTGACATTATTGGGCACTTGGTATTTGTTGGTTGTTATCATTATTTAGCAGACTGTTACAGATGAGTCCAGGAGCTCTGAGCAAACGCTGGGAGCTCCTGTTTGCAACCCACAAGTTTAATAAAAAAACATTATAGAAGGTTTTCTTTAAGCACTGAGGAGCTGAGTGTAGAAAGCCCAGTTTCCTGGGAGTAGGGAGGCCTGGGGAAGGGCAGGGGGGGCTGCAGGTGGAATTTTCAGGAGGAATTTCTTCATGGAAAGGGTTGTCAGGTGTCCAAGGAACAACTGGACGTGGCACTCAGTGCCCTGGTCTGGTGGACAAGGTGGGGATCAGTCACAGGTTGGACTTGCTGATCCTGGAGGTCTTTTCCAACCTAAATACTGTGGCATGAGCTGATGCTGCAGCCCCAGGACTGGCAGCTGCTCTCCATCCCCATGTTCCACCACGGGGCTCCCGTGCTGGGCACCAGCTCAAAGCTGCCTGGCACTGGGTGGCCAAGGGGCTGGGACAGGGATGAAGAGCCTGCACCAGCCAGCACCTGAGAGAGAAGGAGAAATGAGAAAGCAGGGGAAGAGGGTGTTTAAATGTGCCAAAAGCAGCCTGGCCATAAACCCCAGGTGTTCCCACCTGCCTGGTGGATGAGTCAGACCCAACAGGCTGGAAAATAACTGTCTGTCTGGGAATGCTGGAGCTCACACTCCACATTTGTGTCTCAAAAAGGAGAAGAATTTTTTTCCAGGCTGCTTAGAAATGACAAAGGAGGTGTCCCTGTTAAAAGGGAAAAAATTAATAGTCCTGAAAACCTACAGCACTTTCCTGCAATTCCACATCTGTTTCCATGGGAACAGCAGGAGGGTTGCAGGAATTCCTGCAAATTACACAAATAAGCCCAACAGCAGTGTTTGATTTACCTCTTTCTCACCTCACTTCAGGCTGAGCCAACTCAATCCAAGGAGCACCAACCACTTCTGCCTGGGCAAGGTGTGCTGAGCTGACTGAGCAGGCCAGGAGGCAGCAGAAGGGGGGGAAGCAGCAAAAATCACCCCCAGAAACCCAGCCAGAGGCTTTTCTTTTAGAAGGGATGAGGATGTTGCAGATAAAGAGGAAAAACCTGACCTGCCCAGGCACCTCTCTCTGTGCCAGCAGGCAGAGATGATGCTTTGGCACCAGCAGGGAGAGCAATGCAGGGCACTGGAGACACCATCCATCCTTCCCTGTCATTTCTTCCAGAGATTTGGCAAGCTGACAGTTAATTACCTAGTTAATTAATTAATTCTCCCTCCTGCAGGGCCCTGAGCTGGTTCCAGTGCAGACAGTCACCTTAATGTGAGCAGACAGCAGCCAAGAGCTCGAGGATCTCTCCATCAGCATCTCTACCCCACGGGGAGAAGTCCACCAGCTGTGTGTGCCCATGTGCCAAACACACAGAGACATCACTGCAGACAGGCAGCCACTTGGAAAAGGCAGTTGCTGGAAAAAAAACCACTCTAAAAACCCACCCTCATGCACAGGAACCTTCCAAATCAGCTCCACTCAGCAGCAGCAGGAGGGAGCTTGGAGCTGCCTCGCTGTGGCATCTCCCTTTGTGTGCTTTTTGGGAAAATAAAGCAAAGTCCTTGTTTCTACACAACTGGCAGAAAGCTGCTTGCTCCCAGGAGGAACAGGGCTGGGAGCAGCTCAGCCCCCCCAGAGCACTGAGCAGTTTGCTGGGATCACAACCTGCCTCTCCTCTGAGCTCCCTCTGCCTTCCTGAGCAGCCCAACAGGCCAACCCAGCCCAGAGCAGGGGCCAAAGTGCTCTGGGAAAGAGCTGCAGGAGGGGCTGGGCCAGGGAAGGACCTTTGAACAGCAGCATTTTGTCCTCCAGCCCCAGAGGTTAATCATTCATGGGCCAGGCAGTGATAAGAGCCAGGCTGTGTAAAGGCTGGATTTGAAAGGGATGTGGGTCAAAAAAAAAAATCACTGTAGAATTCTGATTTTCTATTAAAAATAATATTCTAATAGAGTTTGGTGAATTCACTCCCAATCCACCTCAAAATTGTTCATTTAAATAGAAGAGAAAGTTATTTTCCTTTTCTCTGGGGTTTGAATGTTGAAGCATTTTGTGCTTTAAAAAGGAAAAAAAGAAAACAAAACACTTGGAGGAGGTGGGTGGTAACAGGATGTCAGTCCATCAGTAATTCCATCCACACTTCCAAGGTGGGAACTGAGCAAAGCTGGGAAAAGTAGGGGGGGGCAAAGGGTGAGAAGTGAGAGAGTTCAGGGGGAAAAAAAGAGGTTGGAACAATCTTTTGAGATTGACCCAAGTCCCAGGGGTTTTGCAACTGGCACAGAGGGATCATGGAATCATGGAATGGTTTGGGTTGGATGGGACCTGAAAGCTCATCCCATTCACTCCCAGCTCAGGGACACCTTCCACTGTCCCAGGGTGCTCCAAGGCCTGTCCAGCCTGGCCCTGGACACTTCCAGGGGTGGGGCAGCCACAGCTCCTCTGGGAATTCCATCCCAGTCCCTCACTGGGAAGAATTTCTTCCAAACACTCTGAATTTCCTCTCTTTTGGTTAAACCCCCTCCATTGTCCTGTCATGATGTGCTCTTGGATAACCCAGCGCTGCTCAACTCCCACTGGAACCCTCCTGTTCCCAGGGAAAGTCTGGGATGCGGCAGGCAAGGAATGAGCAGGAATGGCACATGGGGCACATTTGGGATCTGCTGCTGGAGGACTGACAGCAAAGGAGCACCAGCAGATCACTTGCCTGGGTGGCTCTGAGCTGAACCAGGACCACAGGTCAGGGCCTCTTTTGATCCAGGAGTTCCCTTGCAAGGAAAAACCCCCTTTCATGATTTTCTAACAGCAGCAGGAGCCAAGTCTCCCAGGGTTCCCCTTCTGCCCGGGCAGAACTCAGAAGAATGGGAGTGTATTCTCACAAAGCTGCTTTTCAAAGGAGCTCAGAGCTGAAAGACACTCTGAGGAGTCTGTGGAGACTGTTCTGCTTTCAGCAGCCCAGCAGTAAATTCTAACGAGGCCACCCACGAGCACAACCCACCTGAAGCTGCTCCATCACTGCAGAGGACCCTCCACCCCCCCAATTGTTCATCTCTCCCTTTAATTCCCTCTTGAAACAGGTTATTGAGCTGCTGTCCTGTGAGCCAGACAAAGGGAGAGCTCCAAAGGTCTCGGACATCTCCAGGTGGGAAGAGCACAAACCACCGAGGGAGCAGCAGGAGGGGCTGAGGGAGCACCAGGGGCTGTCTCTGTGGTGCTAAAGTTGATGTAATTTCCAGCAGCATAAACAAAATCCTCCTCCAGAGACGCAGCACAAAAGAACTGTGGGTTTAACTCGCTCCTCTGACAAAAGGAAGCCTGGAAGTGGCAGGCAGGCCACAGAAGGATGCCGTAATTAACTGATTGGGGGTAATTGCTGCATTTGTCATGAGCTAATACAAAGAACATCAGTTTATATCAACTTGTAATTTCCTTCATTTAGCTGTAGAGACATAAAATATTCATGCTTTAGTAGATTACTGACTTCAGTACAGCCAGAGGCACAGGCTGCTGTCACTTTGAAGTCTTTTGTTTCAAAAGTTACTCCAGCACTTCTGTCTGAATGAGAAGAAAGAAGGGAAAAGGCTTTAAACTACGAGGGAATTAACCTGCAATGTCTCTCCCAGGTTGCATAATGTGAGCCTTGAAACAGCCCCAGCTCAGGCCACCTTTCCAAGGGCCATTCCTTAATGACTCCACTGTGCCCTCCCCGGAGCACTCTGTGCTTCCAGAGGGAGTGATTTGCCATTCCCGAGTGCCAGGCAGGCACCTCCATGAGCTGATTGCAGAGCCACAGAGGGCTGGAGGCAAAGCCAGCAGCAGAGCAGCCAAACAGATTTGAGTCTGCACTGTTTGAGCCTCTAAACTCGAGCAAAGAAGTCCTGAAGAGCCCATTCATCTGCTGGGGATCACATCAAACACTCCCTGCTCCAGCCCCACGCAGGAGAAGCAGGAAATAATCTTTTCCTTGCCATCATTTCCAATCACCCCACAAAGAAGCTGTGTTTGAAGCAGCTCTGCTTTTGTTATGACAGCTGCTCCACTGGCAGATTAGGCCACTGCACAGCTGTTGGCTCAGTGTTTTTTCAAAACATGTCTAAACCGCTCAGGATTTGGGAACTTTTTTTTTCCAACAGCACCAGCAATCACCCCACCAAGCTAATTGCTCAAACAAAGCTGGATATTCATTACAGGCTGCAGAATAAATGGGAATTGGGCTTCATCTTTGAAGAGAACTTCAAAGGACATGACAATAAAGAAAAGGTGGGGGCAAACCAGCTTTTAGTACTGAGGAACTCCCCAAAAGGCTTTTGGAGATTAAAACACAGAATGTTCTACTTGAGTAAAAAGAGTAAAAATCCCTTTCAGCTCAGACTCTTTTTCAGAATATTGTAAGACCTCTGCAACGGTCCACCTACTTCATTCCCTTTATTCCTCCTCCTTTATCTGTTCATCCAGAGTGCTCCTGCAGCAGGATTTTATTCTCCCTCCACACAACTCCCTGCCAGAGCCTTCATTTGGTTGCTGTTTTCAGTGCTGAAGGTGTTGCACTCAGCCATGTCAGCCTGAAAGCAGCAAAGATAGACAGATTTCAGCAGAGCCCAGCAATGCTCCCCAACTCCAAGGGAGATTACTGAGGTTTATTTGACAAATCCAAACCAGCAAAAGGCATGTCAAGGACCCAAAGCCAAGCTCAGCTTTGTCAGGGCTGGGTGAACACAAGAGGTTATTCCCAGCAATGCTCCTGCAGCACATTTCCATATATATTACCCAGGCCAAATGAATCATTTCTGGCACAGGAATATTGGGCCTGACTGGATGCAACAGCTGCTCCTTCGTGCCTTGCTCTCTGGTGACCTGATTTTGATTAGAACATTTGCCACCTCCGCCAGGGGCAGGGGGGAATAAACCCCTGCTGAGCTCCCAGCCCGTGTGTGTCTGGAGGAGCAAACCTGCCCAAACCCACAGCCCTGAGCGGGGCACAGCCTCTGAGCTGCTTTTAATCCCTTTTTCTGGATTTTTTTTTCTGGACCAACACTCTCTCTTTACTCTGTGCTGCAAAGTAAAGAACTGGGACAGGATAAAATGGAATTACCTGGGTGACATCCACATATTCTTTGTTCTGTGTGGCTTGGGAGGTTCTGCCTCCCAGGACACCAAGTCCCAGGCACAGACAAGCAGCACAAGTAAATCCTCAGCTGAAGTGGCTTTAGAAAGGGAGGGTTTATCCAAACAGAGCCCCTTTGCCATCAGTATTCCCTTCATTAGGGCCTCTGCAAATACTGGCCACTTTCCCATGGGAGTCTCAGGAAATCCCAGGGAAGCCTCAGGAAATCCCAGGGAAGCCTCAGGAAATCCCAGGGAAGCCTCAGGAGCAGCCCAGGAGAGGCTGGGAGGGGATGCCACATCCCAGAGGTGAAGCTCTGGGAGGAAGGAAGGAAGATGGGCACTGCCCCCCACAGATCACGGTGGGAACAGGCCACATGGAGCCAGGAGAGCCCATAATAATCCATATTTATCTTTAATATTATTTTTTAGCTTTTAATGTTTACCTTCAATGCTGCTTTTTTTCCATTCATAGAATCACCAGGGTTGGAAAAGACCTCCAAGATCACCAAGTCCAACCTTTGTATTAATTCATATTAATTTCACTCTGGGAAGACTAAAGAAAAACAACACACAATACACAGTACATTTGATTTCCACAGCCAGGTCTGTCCCACTGGGTCATCCTTTCACAAAATACAAACATGGAACATCCTGAGTGGGAAGGGACCCACAAGGACCATCAAATCCAACTCCTGGCCCTGCAGAGGACAACCCCCAAATCCCACCATGTGCCTGGTGTGAATATCTAAACATTTAGACCTTACCAAACTTAATGACATCATCACTACCTACAAAGGTCACTGCAGCTCCCAGTGCTAAAATATATATTTATTTACTGAAGCTTCCAGAGTGAGGTTCAAACATTCCCTGCTGTCACCTTCCAAACAGCTTCAACATTACACATTTCCCATCACTGGGGATATTTCCAGACAGGAGGTTATTTTTTACCCACCCAATTTTTCCTTATTTAGAATTGTTATCACTGAAGGCAGCACAGGGCAATAAAGACTCAATTTCTGTTTCTTTTAGTCTGGTGCTATTTTTCATCCCAATCTTTGTGGCGACAGAAGCTCAAAGCATCATCCTTTGGGCTGTTATAAAGCAAAGAAGTTCAAAGGAAAAGCCAGTCAAGACAAAAGCCAGTTAATGGGAAGAGATCAAGACTTCAGGAACTCAGGTGTGCACGACCCATCACCTGCTGAACAGGTTAAAGCAGCTCCAGTTAATGACCACTTAGAAGTTTATCCCTCCTGCAGACCAGACTGTGCCTTTATTGTTCCTTCCAAATGTAAAAGAGGTTAAAATAACACCGGGCAGGGCTGAGGTGTTGAGAAAGCAAAGAGACATTTCTGAGGTTGCAAAGGCTGGGAAAAGAGATGTTTGGAGCACTGTGTGCCTGGGCTGCCTCCAGCTCCAGGTCCCAGCACAGGGAGGACATGGAGCTCTTGGAGACAGTCCAGAGGAGGCACCAGGACAATGGGATGGAGCAGCTCTGCTGGGAGGAAAGGCTGGGAGAGCTGGGATAGTCCAGCCTGGAGAAGAGAAGCCTTGGAATGACCTAATTGTGGTGTTTCAGTGCCTGAGTGAGGTACAGGAAAGATGGAGAGAGACTATTTCCAGGGGCCTGGAGTGACAGGACAAGGGGGAATGGCTTCAAACTGACAGAGAGGAGGTTTAGGTTTGATATTAGGAAGAAATCCTTCCCTGTGAGGGTGGGCAGGCCCTGGCACAGGTTGGGCAGAGCAGCTGTGGCTGCCCCATCCCT
>JAOXXN010000303.1:805929-825611 GCA_026770055.1 Myrmophylax atrothorax
GTGGCTTTGCATCTCCTTTTCAATTTATTTTTATAAGGAAGGAGGGAGAGAGAGAGTCACATCCTAATCTGGCAAAATGTCAGGGAGTGATTCAGAGAAGAGGCGAGCGGCAGAGAGAGGCAGCCCACACAGGAGACTTGTTTCTGATTTCCAAATGTCAGCATGTCCTTTAATTAAATGCTGATTAACAGGGGACGTGCTCCCTTGCGCTGGAGCCGGGGCTGCTGCTGCCACCACCGACTCCACAGAGTCCTGGCGACGCCGCAGCCGCTGCCACCCCTGGGATGAGCCGCCTGGCACGACGGGGAGGCGGGAGAGCCGCGGGAGCTGAGCCAGGCAGCTCATCCCGCGGCGTGCACCACACCCAGGGCACCGAGAGGGGCTGGTTCAGCCGCTGCTGAAGCCTCCTGTGCCCAGGTCTCCGTTCCTTGTGTTGCCTCTGAGCGGGGATTGCACCTGTGTTTGTTGTCTCCATGTGGAAGCCGAGTTGGGTCTAGTTGAGTGAGTCTGGATGCAAACCCCGATGTGGATGCTCTTCCTTTAGTTTGAGCAGCTCTTTCCTTCCTCAGCTCTGTCTGCTCTCTGCACTCTTAAGCTGTGCTGCAAAAATGCTCCTGGATTTGGGATCTCCGAAAATAACTTGTGTAGTGTCCCCAAGCACTATCAGTTACAATGCTCCTCTTTGTCCTCTCAAGCCGCCTTGGCTTTGAAGTCGGTGGGAGGGATATCCCTGAGGAAAAGGAGGGCTGGGCTGTGCTCTGGGCCGTGCTCTGGGCCGTGTGGGCCCTGGGCGGGTGCTGAACCCTCTCTGACCCTGGAAGGGATGAGCAGCTCCCTGAAGAGATGGCCCCTGAGCCCCGGGGCCGATGGAGGTGGGATTTGGGCTGGAACAGGTGAGTTTGGACAGCACTGTGCTCACTGTGTGTACCCACAGCCATTCCTGGCCTGGGGGGCTTTGCAGGGGACCTTGCTAAGTGTGGACCCTCATGGTGAACTTCGTGCCCTGGTGCCCTAAGCCTGGCTCTGATCAGCCCTTCAGGCTGGTCCAGGCTGGTTTGGCCCTGGGCATTACAGGGCTGGGACAGCCCTGCACAGGAGCAGCAGGTTTAGGAGACAGAAGAGGAACACTCTGCTCTGCACTGAATGCATCTGACTGACCATAAAACTGTTCCCGAGAGGACAAGAGCTCTCCAGACTGCACAGAAACGTTTCCTTGGGCAGCCTCTCTCAGAGACCTGTGTCACACTGTGTGCATGGAGCCACTCGCTCAAGCAAAGCCAGGGAGGTGACAGGGCTGAAGTCACACACCAGACACGCCTGTGTCTGAAACAGTCTATCATTAAAATGGAGCTTTTCAGTGGCAAAACTGAGACAAAAAGCTTCTCTTGCTTATCCTCCCATCTCCACTGCTATGACTGCTCTGCACAGCCCTCCCAGTGCACACTGAAAGTCTTTCCTCCCTTTCTGTGTCACCTCCAAGGTGGGGGCTTGGATGACCAGAGGCTCCAGGTGACACATCTCCATATGCCCATGAAATGTGCAGCTCAGAGTGGCTCTGGTGGCCCCATCTCCCTGTTCCTGTGCCATGTGCAGCTCCCAGAGCCTCAGGATGTCCCGTGCCCTGTCGATATTCTGCTCACAGCAACAAGTGTTCCCTCTCCAGACTCCCACAGCGGTGCCGCCTATTCCCAAGCGCCACCTGATGGCACCGTCACCAGGAAGGAGTTGTTAGACAATGTTTATACCGGCATAGACACAGGAATCGGCTCCAACAGCGGGGAGGGTGGAAATGGGAAATGGGGACGCTGAGAGCAGCCCTGGCTCAGCACCCTGCCCCGTGTCCGTCCCCGGGATGGAGCAGAGCAAAGCCCAGTTCAGGGAATGCACACAACGGCTCCTCTCTTCTCAAGAACATAAAAGTTCTCCCAAGCTACCCAGGAGGCAGGCAGGTCCTGCTAGCCTTGGCTGGAGGATCCCCACAACTCCCCCCTTTTTAATTTTCCTTGATGTGCCTGAGAAAACAGCTCTGTGTTTATAAACGTGAGAACGAATCACACAGAAATCCCGGGAGCAGCAAGTCCTGAACACCTCCCACATGGCAGAGCAGAGAAGTCACTTCCCCTGCCACCAGACAAGGGGGTTTGTCACATCAGTGTCACCTCCACCTCCCTCTGCCTCCCTGGAGGTGCCTCCCAGCCGTGTCGGGGACTCTCTGAGGCGACAGCCAAGCAGAAGGTTGGATACACTCCGGCCGAAGAAGGTCTCCCTCAACACAGTAACAGTGTCTGGAAGAGACATCCTTCAGCCAGGCCTCTCCTCCCCTCTCCTAGACCAGTTCAGGGCAGGGAACATGGGTAAGATTAACACGGTGCTGGGTCAGGGTGGTCTTTGAGCATGAAGCCCTTGGAGAGGGGAGCTTAACTCTGCCACGGTTCTTCTTCAGTGCTTCCCCCTGCCCTTCCCTCCCTCCGCTGGGAGCGTCGGGCACTGACACTCGTCAGGGGAACCCACCCCTTCGGGAGAGCCCCCGGCTGCCCCCTGAGCGCCCGAGAGCCGAGCAGGGCAGTGCCGGCTCCCCAGGGGTGGTTCTGACCAGCCGGGATCCCTGCTCAGCCTCTGGCATGAGCCAACCTGCCCGTGCCGCAGGTCCCGAGCCCACCCATCCTGCGGGGACCACCATATCCCGCTCCCGATTTTAGTGGGGAGCACCAGGACCCCCAAGACGGAGGCACCGGGATGGAGAGGCTGCAGCAAAGTGTGTGCTGGGAGGGCTGGGGGCAGGACGCAGGGGAAGGGAGGCGGCGGCGGTGGGAAGGGGGATGAATCACTTCGAGGAAGCCAGATTTCCATATTCCCCCTGCTGGAAAATTAAAGTCTGCTCCGAGTTTGCATCCCAAATGTGATTGCTTTCGGATCCCTGCCTTGGAAAGCACGTACCTCTCTCAGCAGCCGGCCCTGCCGGGATCAGTGTCCATGCTGGCTACCTGTCAGCAGGCTCTTCCTTCTGTTCACGCTGAGCATCACGTTTGCTTTGAACACCGAGGTACTTAAAGCTGCAACTTAAGGACTCGAGGGGGGGTAGAGGTGGCCGGACTCACTGAGCATGAGAAGCAGCCATTGGCTCTGCCTCTCCGGCTGCTCTGCCGCTGGGTTGGGCTGAACATGTGTCATCCTTCTCCTCGGTTCCCCTCGTTTCGGGGCCGGGGAGGCGGGGCGGGAGCGCTGCCCCCCCGGCCGGAGCGCACCTGCCCCGGGCAGATGCGGACGCCGCTCCCGACGCTGCGCTCCCTCCCGGGGCCGCGCGGCATATGGTGCCTGCTTTTTAATTTCCTCGGGACGGCGGCTCGTATGGCGACTGGCAGGTTTCTCGTGGCGCTTTAGCAGGCCTTTGATTAACCCCCGGTAGGTCCTTTCGTGCCAACTGGCCGTATGGGCTGAACAAAGCACTTCCCTATCCCACCGCTCCCGACTTACTTCTCATTAACGGGGAGCTCTCCGGCTGAGCCCCAGCCAGGAGAGCAGGGGCTGTGTCCTGCCTTTCAAGCTGCCTCTCCCGGCGTTGTGTTCCTGGGAAAACGAGCTCAGCTATAACCCTTTTCCAACCCCTGCCTACCTGTTACCTGTCGGCCCCGTGCAGGATTGATCTTGCCAAGCGAAATTGCTGAATGTTTAAACCAGGGGCAACGGGCCACTCCAGCTTTTGTGCAGGGCTGCTCTGCCAGGCTCTCTGCCAGCACAAGTGGAGTCGCTGGGTGTCCCTCGGGTCCTGCTGGGAAAGATTGCACTGCAACTAAAACCAGTTTCTGAGCAAAATAACATGAGAAATTAGCCCAGCCCTTCGACAGATCCCTGTGTGATCACCAGAGCCACGCTGAGTCTCTTGGGTACCACCATTTCCAACCACATATTGTGCTTGCAGGTTTGTTCACTCTTCTGCATTAATTCCCATTTCCTCACGGGAAAAGCTTTCACTCTGCAGGCTGTTCAAGTTGAGCCTGGGTCGGGGATTGTGTGAGCACAAATGGGCAATGAGCAGCCTGCTTGTGTCTTCTGAAGGGTTTCTGATGTGTGTGGGGTTGGCTGTGACAGCAGGGACGTCACTTCTGTGCAGGGGCTTCACAGGATCAGGGAGCCCCTTTCCTGGCTGTGGAGAAGCAGCTGCTGCCTCAGCGAGGACGTGTGGGCACTTCCCACCTCTGATCCCGCTCTGCCATCCCACTGCAGCATTGCCATGGCACTCTGCTCCTCTCCCTGGCATTAGAGGGAGCAGTCCTGGTGTGTTTTGCACATAAGGAGCACGACAAACGGATTTACCATCTTCATGGACTTTGTTCTTTAATAAAAGCAAAAACTACTAAAACCATATTCACTTTACCCTGCCACTGTTCCAAACGAAGCTGAGTCTTCCTCATGCCCAGCAAACACCCATTCACCTCTGTTTGGGCAGAGAGGTGATCCTTGGGACAGCAGATGGCAGCAGGGAATTCCTTCTACTTATTTCATTCCGAGGCTGCAAGAGCATCCCATTATCTGTGTGGGAACTCAGGATTGCGCGATTTGTTTGATGCACAGGATGAAGATTTCAGCAGCACCTGGATCTGGGGCACTGCTGGCTGCAGTTAAAGACCTGCTGGCAAGAGACAAACCCCCAAGAACATGTAGAACTGCTGACAAACAGGGATTTCTGATGCTGTCCATGTGGGGCAGGTCAGGATGTAGCAGCACCCGGGCAGTGCCAGGGCTGAGCAGAGGCACTGGCACCCAGTTCAGACTGGCAGCAGAGCGAGCAGAAAGGGTGGCAGGCGTGGGGTTTGTGTCTCTCTGCGCTTCAAAGGAGCAGCCCGGCACTTCCCAGGCAGTCGTTTCTCCAGAGGACCACAAGGTGGAAGCATTTTCCAAAAACTCCGCCATCCCTTCGGAACCTGGGGCCAACCTGCCTCTGCCTGGAGCGGGGGGCCAGGACAGCCAGGGAGCTGAGGGGTGGAGAAAAGAGCTGGCAAGGGATCAAGAGGGACACAGGTCACAAGGGGAAAAGCCCCTTCTCCAGCAAAAGGCTCCTGCAATTATCCATGATGGTAACTGCCCATTGCCCAGGGAAAATGTCTCGTGTCCTGCTCCCCAGAGCAGCAATGCAGGAGCACAGGCTGGGAGGACCCCCAGGCCTGCTCTGTGCAGAGGGGCTGCCCAGTGTCATTTTAGGTCACTTCTGGGCCCCAGATGTTGAGCCCAAACATCTCAGAGAGATCATAAAACTGTAGAATATCCTAAGCTGGACCCATGAGGATCATCCACAGCCCAACTCCTGGCTCTGCACAGACACCCCAACAATCCCCCCCTGCCCGTGAGGGTGTTATCCAAACCCTCCTGGAGCTCTGGCAGGCTCAGGGCTGTGCCCACTGCCCTGGGGAGCCTGGTCAGTGCCCACCACCCTCTGGGGGAACAACCTTTTCCTGAGATCCAACCCAACCCTCCCTGACACAGCTTTAGATGATGGGGCTCCTCTTTTTCCTCCTCTGAACAGAACTCTTGGACACCCAGACTGTGGCAGGTCTGGACAGCCCCTTTCACAGGAGGACCAACACAGGTTCCCAGGTGCCCGTCCTGGGCCATGTCCTGCTGCTCACAGCCAGCAAGACCAACCAGAGCCTGGGGCTGTGAGCCTGGCAGGACCTGCCTGTGCCTGCTTGGCAGCACCTGTGCTTCCTGTGGGCTTGGCAGAGGGCAGGTACCAGCCAGGAGCAGGGTTTGCCCCTTGGCACAGAGCCAGCCCTCGTTCCTCACGCCCGACACGGCACAGACTGCGGGTGGTGCTGAGTCAGGGCTGATCAGCTGGGCCTTACCCATCCCGAGGAACTGCCACTGCTCCATCCTGCCCAGCCCTCCCAGCTGGGCAGGGATCATGGGCACGCTGCTGGATCCAGGCTCCACCCAGCCTGGAGGGTGTCTCAGCTCACCGGAGATGCCAACTGGGGCTTTCCCAACCACCATCACGAGCCTGGCAGAAAGCAGGAGGGGGACAAAGCCCCTGTGATATCATTCCTTGTGGCCATCAGCCGTGGTGAGGGTGCTCTGCTCTCCTGCAGAACCTCAGTGCCTGTGCTGGCAGCACACATTGCCCTGGAACTTCCTAAGGGAGGCAAGGGAGGGATAAAGGACTCGGCAGCAGTGGAACAGCACCAGGATTTGCCTCTGTTGTGGAGGAGCCCATTCAGTGCTCTGGAAACACATTCCCACTGACCTTGGATGAGTCCCTTCACCTCTTCTCTGTGTGTGACCTCTGAGTTGGACATTTCCTTGTTATCTGCTGGTGTGAAGGCATTAAAAATGTTAAAAACCAGGGAGGAAACAATCTGTACAGGCAGATAAACGGGGACTGCATTGCTGTGACTGCTGATCCCACAGTCAGGAGGTGTTGGACTTCCACAGGTTTTGGGCTGGGGGGTTACCAGCAGCAGCAGCAGCTTCTAGGCAGGCCCCACCTTCCCTGGCTGGCTCTGCCCCATGCCCAGCTCCTGAGCAGGTCCAGCATCCCTGGGGGTGGCACAGGTTGAATGCAGGGCCCAGCTCAGTTTGCAGAACTGCCTTGACATTTCGCCTTCCCCTGTGTGTGTTTAGTCAGTAAACAGCTATAAATAAGTTGCTTAGACCCAAGGGGCTTTTGAGGATCTCTAACCCCAGCGAGTGAAGGCTCTGGGCTGGCCAACAGAACTGGTATTTTCATCTTTATGCACTTTATTCCTGACTGGAAGCAGCATGAGCACAGGGAGAGTCAGCCTCAGCATCTGCAGGCCTCTTCTGTGGTGCTAATTGATTAAATCTGTGACACAACAAGAGAGCAGATTTATCCAGAACAGTCCTGTCTTAAACCTGTATTCCAAGTTATTTTTCTTTCCTGGAACTGCCTTACTTAGTCAAAACTAGTGGCATCAGTGGCTGGGCTGCAGGAATGGCAGTGCTGGCAGATGGTGGGGCAGTGTTGGATGCCTCCAAGGCCCAGGAGAGGGGAGGGCACAGCTCAGCACTGGGGGCTGCACTGGCTCTGTGCCCTGATGGGGTCACACGTGTGCCACCCCATCCACCCCTTCCAGCCCGCTCCATCTGGCACAGGAGATGTGGAGCCCTTTGAAGGCCTGCTGTGAGGCCCCTTGGGTGCTGCTGCAGCCTGGGGAGGGTGGTCCCTGCCTGGATGGCAGGGCTGAAATGGCCTCCAGTCCCAGGGCATCCTGCTCTGGGGCAGAGCCTCTGCTTCGTGTGAGGCACCACGACTGGAGGAGCCTCTAGACCTGTTTTCCTGAGCTTTGCGATTTGGGGAAGCTTCTGGTCAAGTTATTTGGTACACAGGGAGGAAACAACCTCATGCTTTACCCCAGAGCTAGAAATCAGTGCAAAAGCAGCATTTCCCTACAGTAACGGGCAGAGCATCAACAGCCCTGGAGCCCTCCTGGGATGCTGTGGGTGGGATGCTGAGCTGAGGAGCTCTGGCTCCCAAGAATTTCGGTATGCTGTGAAGGCTCAGCTCTCAGAAAACCAGACCAGCCAAGGGCAGGCCCAGGCTGAGAGCAGTGCAGTGTCCCCCGAGCACTCAGCATCTCTCCCAAGGAATCCTGAGCCTCTTTCAGCCAGAAAGCAGGAATGTTGCTCTGCAGCCTGGCAGGGCAGAGGGCTCAGACTGTCAGGACAGCAGGTCTGCAGCGCTGAGCAGGAGAGACCCAACATGCCATTAGAGCATTTACTGGCTGGGGAATCACAGCACTAATGAGCTCATAGGTACATTCAGCAGGGAAGAGGCTTCTGCTGGGGGTTCTCCCCAGAGACTTCCTTGCAGGGAGCTGCCCACTGGGCACTGGTGGTTTTCTCCAGGGCAGATGCCTCAGCAGCAGTTCTGGGCTCCCTGAAAGCCCCTCTGCCCTCCTCTGCACAGCAGGGCCTGGGCTGTCCCTGGAATTCCAAGGGTTTTCCCTGGAATGCAGCCAGTCCTGCGAGGCTTTGCCAGGTCTTACCTCCCAGAACTTCTCTCTGCCCTTTGCTGCTGACACACGGATGTTTGCTGGCAGGGCAGGAGGGGGCAAGGTCCTTGTCTGCCCTGCCTGCAGCAGCCAGTTCTGTTTGTGCCCGGGGAGAAGCAGCACAGAGCAGCGAGGGGTGTTTACTGGGGAGGGAGAAAACTAGAGCAGTGGTTTATTCCAGTGCAGGTTTCCCTAAAGCCTGCTGGGATGGAAACAGGACCTGACACCGAGGTGCACAGACCTTCAGCAGCTCAGGAGCTCACACAGCCCCTCGGGGGCAGCAGGGAAAGGGGAGCCCAGGGGGTCCCTGTGGTGCCACCGGTGCCCAGTCACTGACCATGCTGTGGTTCACCCCCTGTGCCCACGGAGCTCCTGGCAACCTCCCCCAGCCCCCAGCCCCCAGCTGAGAGCCTTTTGGGGCTGTGGCTGCCCCCAGCCCCAGCAGCTGCCCCTGTGCTCACAGGAGCTGTCAGCCCGACTTGCCTCAGAGGGAAGGACTCGCACACAGCGAGCGGCAGCTGGGGAGGAGAATCTCCTGGTTTCAGCTCACTCTGCTGCCATCTGCTCCAATTCCCTAATTGTGACGGCAGAGGTGGGGGATGTCAGACTGCATAGGAGGCAGAGTGGGGTGAACATCAGCTCCAGCAGCCTTGACAGACTCTGTGGGCTGGAGAGGCTCCCAGGCACCACGAGCTTGGCTGGCACGGGCACCAGCCCATGTGTGAGGGTGGGACTGCACCCACTCTGCTCCCAGCTAAGCCAAGCATCTTCCTTGGGCACATCCCTACCCCTCCTGCCCTCTCAGGGCTGCTTTGCTCTGTGCCCCACCATGCCTGTGTCGAGCACTGCAGTTCCAGCCTGTTCTTAGCTCTCTTTTTTGGAAAGGCTCTCACATTTGTCATCCTTCTAATACCCACTGAAGTTTATGCCCGATTCAATGTTTTGGGAAGCCAGAGCTGGGCTGGATTCCTCATTTGGGCTGAAAATAGCTAACAGATTGTGAGGTAAGCAGCAAATCCTGGCTTACCATCCTGAGGCTGTCAGAGCCAGCAGTGAGGGAGTCCCTTTTTCTGGTGCCACCCAAGCAGTTCTTGGTGAATATTGCCAGCCTGCTGCCGTGGCTCCTCCTGCTCCATCCATCCATCCATGTATCCCTGTGGCCAAAGGCTCAGAAAACTCCTTATACTCCAGCCAGACCTCCTGCACTGCCTAGGCCACAGGATTGCATCCTGCTAACTGGGGTGTGACTGGTTTGGGCCGGAAAAGCCCCTGGGCTGTTGTGTCCCTGGGTATTTCCACGCAGCTGGTGCCAGTCCCAGCAGGGACTCCCACTTTCTGTCAGCAGGAAAGCACCAGCCACTTTGCTGCTGTGTCTGGTGTACACTGGCAGGGAGAAGCATCTGCTGAGTTTGCTCAGGCACATTCCCCCCCAGAACTTTAACCCTGGTGCTCCTTGATGCCCGGAGGAAGCAGCTTGAAGCCTCTGGGGCACTTCCTCACCCCTTTGCTGCAGCCAGGACTGCGTGTTCAGCCTCCAGCTCACCCCGGGAACTGCCTGGGAAGGGGAAGCTTGTCAGTGAGTCAGGGGGAGGGAGATGGATTGTTCTCTGAAAAAACAACTTATCTCCTCCCCTCACTTGCTTCACAGGGGTGACAAGGGACAAGGTCCGCTCCCAGGAGCAAACTCCTTTGGGGCTGGCAGGGATTCCTTTTGAACTGAACTGAGCCCTGGGCTGAGGAGATTTAACCCCTGAGAAGCAGCTGCTGAACACCTGGAGACCTTCAGGCAGAGCAATGCTGCTCAGGCTCTGCAGGTGCCCTGGCTGGGTGGCACTCGGTGCTGGCAGGGGGCTGTGTGCCAGCACTGCCTTTGCACTGAGCCTTCCTCTCACTGCTGTGCTGAAAAGCCAAAACCAAAGGCCAAACTCTCCTCCCAGTGGTGCCACAGGCAGGGCAAAGGATGCTTTGGCCCCAGAGCTGCTTCCTGGGGGAGAAGTTTTGGTATCTGTCTGTGCATTTTTCTGGCCTTGCCCATCAGAGCTGGAGCTCTGCCAGCCACAGTAGGATCATGGAGGAAAGACTTTGGGCCTATTTTTCACTTTGTTTTGCAATTTGGCAGCTCCTGGTTGCTAAGTGCCTGAATCTCTGGTGTGGATTGGTGGAGCTGTTTTTATGGTGATGCTCCATGGACAAAATTAGGAGGAGATGCTGCTGGATTCTGGGGTTTGCAATTGGCCCCGTGGTTGCCATGGCCAGCAGGGCTGTGGCCACCCTGGGGACAGTGACTTTGTGTCACAGGGAAGGGAGCCTGGCAGCTTCCACAGTGACTCACACGGAGTGTGCCTGCAGGCTGATTTGGGGTCCCAGGGAGCCAATTCCTGGGTGGGACAACAGCAGCCTGCAGATATCTGGGCTCAGTTAGGACTGTTGATGGAGATTGGCAGGGAGACCCCGAGGAACCCCCTCAGCTCTGGGGCAAAGCTGTGTTAACCAGGGTATCTGAACTTGTCTCCATTTTCCTGTTCCTCAATTCACTTGTCTGTAAAATGGGAGTAACAATATTCCTTTTGCCCAATTTTGGAGGGACAGGACAAGGGGGAATGGCCTCAAACTGACAGAAAATAGTTTAGAAGGAATTTTTCCCTGTGAGGGTGGTCAGGCCCTGGCACAGGGTGCCCACAAGCTGCCTGATCCCTGGAAGTGTCCCTGGAAGTGTCCAAGGCCAGGTTGGACAGGGCTTGGAGCACCCTGGGCTGGTGGAAGGTGTCCCTGCCCATGGCAGGGGGTGGAACAAGAACATTTTTAAGGTCCCTTCCAACCCAAACCATTCTGTGATTTTCTGATTTGCATTTTCTCACTCTGTGGAGCTGCAATGCCCACCAGGGCTGGAACTGGGGGGGCTGTTGTCAAATAAGGGTGGTCCCCAGCCCTTGTTAACACCCTGCACAGGCACAGGACAGGACCCAGCAGCACCACCCACCCTCCCAGTGACACCAGTGGGGGAGTGTGGCACTTCCAGCCCTCGGCAGGAGCAGATCCTGCTGTGCCAGGCTGGGCAGTGGAGCAGGGGGCCCATTTGCCACTTTTCCTCGACTTAGCAGCCAGCCTTAAACTGCAGCCCTGTGACTGCTGCCAAAATGCAGCGCTGGGCAATGATTTCCACATGCCTGCCCGTGCACAAGGCAGAGAGGGCCAGGCCAGGGAGGCATTGAACACATTTTCTTTCCATGACTCGGTGCCTATTGAATGCCAGGGCAGTGGGGAAGGGAACTGCTGCCTGGATGCAGCGACTGTAAAATATTCCCTGCAGACCTCCAGGGAGCTGCTGGCCTTGGAGCAGCACACATGCATGGCCATGTGAGTTTGGCAGGGGAGAAAACGTGCCCCTGAGCTGCTGGGGCTGGGGAGGGCTCTGCAGCTCTGCCACTGCTGGGGTGCCAGGGGGAAACAGGTGAAACCCCCCCGGAGCTGCCCTGCCTGCCTCGAGAAGTCAAGCACATTCACGTTGCTGCCACTCCTCTGATGCTTCAGCCTGAGCTGTCAGGTTTAATACACCTCCTGTTTGCTGGGATTGCCAGGACTCGTATGTGAGAGGGCTGGGCTGCAGACTGGAGCTCTGGCCCTTTCTCCAGGGAGACAGGGATGCCTGCTGGGCACAGCACTGGTTGGAGGTCGTATCTTTCTTGACTGGTTCTTACTGGGCCTGCTGTGTCACTGCTGAGTGTGTTTGACAACTTCCCTCCAGGCTGGGGACTGTGTAGGTGAGCTCCTGCCTCTCTGCATGTGCTGTGGACAAGTGGTGGGGGTTGCTCCCTGCTTTGGGGATGAGGATTAAACGGGGGTGAGCAGCTTACAGCAAAAATTAGGTGTTCTTACACCCCAAATTGTGTGTTCTTGCACCAAAGGGCACTTGGCAGGCTGTGGCAGAGGGTGGGCTGTTCCCTTCCACTGCTGCCACCTCTGCTCAGCCTGAACTGCCTTGGGCTCCTCCTAAGGCAGGTTTGGAGCTGCTCTCTGGCTGTCCCCCCTCCCCAGGCTGCCCTGAGCTCTCTCTCCCCTCTCTCCCAAAGCCAGCTCCCGGCACTGGATGGAATGTCCCCACCGGGGCCTCACCATGTGAGGGAGAAGCAGAGGATTTAATGTGTCTGGCCAGGAGCCACGCCTGGGGCAGGCACAGTTTTACAAGGCAGGCACTGCCTGGGCTCCAGCTCCATCCCAGTCCATGCAGCATTCCCATATCCCTGCCCCTGGGCTGGTTTGGACAGGGACAAGAGGTGCCCAGCTGAGTCTTGCACCCTGTGTTTGCCTTCATGATGTGAAAGTGGGGCTGGGACTGCTCTCCCTGTGTCCCCAAGGCTGTGCTGGCTCCTCAGCGTCCCACAGTCCCTCTCCCAGCCCTGCAGTGCCGTTTGCTGACACGGAAGGTTCTGGAGAGGAGCAGCCCCAGCAAAGCCCTGGGCTCTGGGGTTGGAATGCTGCTCAGGATGCTCAGCGGTCCCTGTCGCTCCTGGCATCGCTCCCACCTGCAGCCCGGGGAACACACAGGTCCCGCTTTCCCCTCGCTTGGGGAAGGAGCTCAGCTCGGCAGCTCAGGCCGGTGTGTCTGGGAGTGGCTTTTCAGAGGGGGAAAAGAGAGCGAGTGATCTGGGGTGCAGCAGGAACGGGATTGTTTCTGCCCAGAGGAAATCCTAAGACTGTGCCAAGGGCAGGAACAGCCCAGAGCCATCACTGTGGGTTACGTGCACCACAAACCCGCCTGGATGTGGCAGCCATGCCCCTTTGGATAAAGACAGGAGCATCCAGGTGTGTGTCAGGCCTCTCTCTGCACGCTGCAGCCTTCCCTCTTTCCCACCTCCCCCTTCTCTGCCCTCTCCATGCAGACACAGCTGGGCAGGGGTGCTGTTTGCAGGAGGGTGACAGGGGAGGAACCACAGCCCGTGCATCTTCAAAGGATGCAATTTATACCCAAAGGGAGAACAGCTGTGGGATGAAACCCAGCACTGCTCCGGCTGCCCCAGGCAAGGGACACACGAGGAATTGCATAATATTCCCCGTGTAGAAGACACCGGGAGGAGGAGAAGGATTTGCTGAGCAGCAGGAGCTGAGGTGATCACAGCCATGGAGCTACACAAAGTCTTGTGGTTTCCCAGCCAGACCCAGGATTTTTATGAAACACTCCCAGCTACCATGAGCCCATTTTCACACCTGATTGCCCCGTGATCTCTGTGAGGCTGAGTGATTCCACTGCCACAATACAAAAGGGAAAAAACCAGCCCCAGAGTCCAAAGTAATTTTAGAAAAACTCACAAAAAACACCAAGCACTTTTGTCTGCCTTTTGCTCAGCCATTACACTGGCATGTTTGGAAAATGCCCCGAGGCTCTGCCTTGCAAATACACTGCTGGGATTGCAGAGGCATCTCAGGTGGGTGCCAAGTTCAACAGCAGCGGCCTCAGCCCTTCACAGGGCACATGTTAAGGGACACTTTGCTTTGGGCTGTTACCGGTGGAGCAGCCCCAGCCCCATGAAACGTGCAGGGTCTCGTTAGTCCCACATCAGTCTGCCAGGCAGCTGTGCTGTGTTCCTGTCCCCCATGCTGGGGAACATCCATCACCCCCTGATGCCTCCCCTCCCCTCCAGCCTTTGAACAGCACAGCCAGGGATCCCTGCTGGCTGCACCAGCTGGGTGCTTTCCCTCTCCACATCCTCCTCCACAGCCATCCCTGTCAGGCTTACAGCAATCCCTGGCATGTTGATTATTGTAATTTATATTTAGGAGGAATGTTATGCACCAATAAGCAGCTCGTGTGACACAACCACTGAGCTCATGTCCCTGTCCACTAATTGCTTGTAACATTCTTGCCCTTTGCATGTCGTTTTCTCTTCGAGCTGCTTTCTCTGTCCAACTCCACTTTGGGGGCTTCCTTTCCTTATTTGCCAGAGTTTTTGCGGGGATCTCCCTTGGTTTCTGGCTCCAAATAGAGAGTCAGGAGGTGTCAGAGCTGTGCTCTGGGGGTGTGGCAGCAGTGGAGGGCTGTGCTGTGCTGGGAGAGGCACGTAAGTGTCCCAGACATCTCCCCCTCCCTCGGGTGACATGTCTGCTTTAAATAGAGGAGACGGGTGAATATGGAAGTCAGAGGGAGCCAGAGCCCGGCTGGACACTGGACTGCAGCAAACCTGCCCATTTCTGCAGCCAGTGGCACGGAGGGAGCGTGAGGGGCAGCTCACCCTGAGCTGAGTGTGCAGCCCACATGACCAGGTACTCATTGACCAGGGGTGAGGGCAGGGCAGGCGTCCCCACGAGCCCAGAGGCAGCTGCACATCACCCCTCCGGCTCTGCCCCCCTGCTGCTCCTCCCCGAGCTGTGTGCTCAGCTCACAGGCTCACCAAGGGGCTTGACTGAAGAGCTGGTGTTGAATGTTTTACCCCACTCACAGAGCAGACAAAGCATTACCGAGGGCCTCAGGTCTTGGCTGGGTGTTGCCATGGGACAGGCTAAAGCGAACAAACAAAATGGATCCTGGTAAAACATCCCTTTCCTCAGTGGGGGGTCAGCTTTTATGCTTCTGCCACACCATCTGTGAACCACTTCCCTGTTCCTCGAAGTGTCTCCCGGCGAGCTTGATGGTTCTAATATAGGAAATGAGAGTCAGCAAGTCCATCAAGACTCCCACGTTCCAAAAGGGAAAGGGAAAAAGGAGTTCTGTCAGCAGCAGAAAGCCCAAATTTTTGTCTTATGGACAGTTTTCCTTGTAGAATCACACCTGGAAAGAAGACCCTATCTAGTCCCTCCAGTAGGATTTCCCTGCAGAGAACTTGTGCCCCCTTTCCTCCCCCTCACCAGCTCTGCTGTGCCCTCTGTGTTCCCACTTTCCAGATGGATTTTGTTCCTTCCCTGCCCAGGTGTCCTGCTGGCATCTCTCCACCTTTCCCTGCCACACTGAACCTCCTGCACATCCCTCAGATTTAGGCACAATACCCACTAATTACAGAAACTCTGCTGACAGACAGGCTGGTCTGTAGAGGGAAGGCGAGGACTAATATAGCTGAGGATATAAGAAATTAATTAGTTTCAGACAGACAATGTTGGCACCTCCAGTCAGCCTGATTTATTTCCATGGCTGCTCTATTTCTGGCAAACTGAGCATGTTTGACTAAATATAAGACAACAAGTAGCTGGAATGGATGGTGAAGCTGCTGCTAAATACATAACCCCACGGGCAGAGCGACAGAGGTGAAACCCCCGCGGGGCCGGGTTTCACGGGCTGCCCCCGCTCAGACACATCAGCCCAGAGCCCCAAGGACGAGTAGGAAGAGCTCCGGGAGGGAACTCCCCTAACCTGGGTGCGAGGCTGCGCTCGCGGGGGGTGTGTTTGTGTGTCCGCCTGTGCGTGTGTCCGTGTCTCCGTGTGCCCGCCTGTCCGTGTGCGGCTCCTGCCCGCAGCGCTCCCGGGGCCGAGCGGGCTCCTTATCCCGGGGCTGCGGCGGGGAGGAGCCAGCGCCGCTCCGAGCCGAGCGCCGGCAGCGCTCCCGCACCGCGCCGGGTCCCGCACCGCGCCCGCACCGGCTCCGGCTCCGGCTCCGGCACCGCTTCAACTCCCTCCTGCTCCGGCACCGCTTCTGATCCGCCACCGGCACCGCTCCAACCCTCTCCTGCTCCAGCCCCGCTTCTGATCCGCCTCCTGCTCCAGCCCCGGCATCGGCAGCGCTCCCGGCCCGATCCCGGTGCGGCTCCCGCAGCGCCGCCCCCGCCGCTCTCCGGCCCCGCCGTGCCGGGGCAGGAAGGAGGAAGGGACACGGCAGGAGGGACAGCGACCTGCTCGGCGGCCGGTGAGTGACCCCGCGGCGGGCTGGGGGTCCCGGCTGGGGGTCTCTGCCCGCCCCCGCAGCGTTGCTGCCTTTGGGACTGGTGGGAAGGAAGAGCTGAAGTTGGAGGGGAGGGAGGGAGAGTTCAGCTCGATACCGAGCGCAGCGAGGATTTATACCTGTCTGTGCCCTGCTGCAGGAGATTCCTGCGCGTGTTTTGGTCCTAAACCTGATTTAGAGAGCCCTGGTCGACGCTTCGCTCATTACCAGCTTTGGCACACACCCCTGGCATGGGTCCCGCTGGGAAGGTCCTGGGGGGACCCTTCCAGTGTGAGGGTTCCCGGGGGGTGGGTGACGCCCCGGGGGTGTGTGCTGATTCCCCGGCTCGGGCAGGAGCCCTGCCCGGCATTCCCCTTGCGCTGCGGTTTTTTGGGGCTGTCGGAATCAGCGGCATCTCCCCAACACTCCTGTTGCTCGAACAAGTTCCTGGGGATGTGGGAGAACTTGCCCCAGAACGCCTGTCCCCCTCCTCACCCCCAGACAAGCCAGCCCAGCCCGCTGAGAGCTGCTCTCTCCCTGCTGTGCCAGCCCTGCCTCCTGAAAGGTCAGGCTTTGATAGACTGGCTCATCTCTCCATGAAAACAACCTGGAATGAGCGTGTTGGCACAATGGTGGCATTAGCTCTGAAAAGAAGAAACGTCAGGGTCAGGCCTGGGGCTGCTGGGGATGGTTTTTGTGCTGTGCATCAAGCACATGAACAGTGTGATGTGATGTGTGTGTCGGGGTTGGAGAAGGTGCCTGAAGGGGAAGAGCTTGGAACAAGCATCAGGCAGAAAGTTAAAACCTCTGGATGAGATTTGTGAAAGGGCAAGTGCCTTTGGACAGGACCCTGCAAGGAAACAGGATTCATTTCCTCCTCAGTGGTAATGGGGCAGCACAGAGATCTGCAGCGTGTGCTTACACACACCACTGAAACGTGAGAAATGCAAGCAGAGTCTTGTTTTCCGGCCTCAGGAGGCTTTGACGGGGCATCTGGGTCACCCCACCTGTGGAGAGCTCATGAAAACCAGTTCCCATGAGCCTGAAAAGATTCCCTTGGTGCAAACAGTTGACCAGCAGAGACCTGGTCAGTTTGTGCCAGCAGGAGCACATCAGTGGGGGCACACTGAGATCTCAGAGGGCGTTTGGAGTGTGGAGCATCCTTTGCTCCCTGAAGAAGACACATCCATGGGAGGTGACATACCAAAGAGCAGATGCACAGGAGGAGCAGAGGCAGGAATAGAAGGGCACCTGGTTCCCCAGCTGGCACCTCACCCATGAAACTGCATTTCTGTGTGTAGGTGTGAGGCACCCAGCTCTCAGGTCAGTGAGTTTTAGACTCCTGTCACGCCAGAAAACTTCTGAGCAAGTTTTGCTGTCCATTCTCCAGACAGGACCACTTTTGGTGGCAGGTCTTGCAGATTTGTTTCCAAGTACTCAAGTTTACTCACCCACACTGGAAAATCTTGGTACCAAGTCTAAATGAGAGCAGTTAATAAGTGAGTAGTGGAACAACCTCGCCAGCATCAGCTGGGAGTTCCCCCTCTCTTATCCTACTTAGATAGAGGGAAAGAGAAGAAAATCTGTAACTGAACAGGACTCTGGAGATGTGTCCATGGCCTTGCCAGGGATTCTGCCTGACCCTGGACACATCAGCACCTTATCCCCCTGTCTGAGTCCCCCCATCTCCTGACACTTGACCTTGCTTTGTTGTGTGAGGTTTGCTCCCTGAGCCCTGTGGAGGTCTGGGCTGCTGGCAGGGACCGGGGTGGAAGCACTAAGATCCTCCTCTCAATGTGTGCAGGCCCCTTTCACTGAACAAGCTCTTTGTGGCCCCTGAATGGACCCTTCAGACAGGCTTTGCTGCGAGGCAGTGACAGAGCCAAGTGCTGGTGTCACATACTCGGGGGTTACAGGTGACTGAGATGCAGCTGGATGCGCTTGGCTGATTTTTTTTAGTGGCTTCCAAACGAGCTGCTTTAAATCTTCAGCTGTATCTGCTTTTATCTGCTGCCTTTCACGTGCATTCATTGCCAGTGTCACTGGTGTGTTTGTCAGGGAACAGCTCCAGGCACAGGGGCTGGAGGGGACAGGTTTTGCCTTCTGTTGCTGGCACTGGATCCAGACAAGGTAGAGGGAGGCAGCTGCATTTTGCATATGGTAAAACAGAGAGGGGAAGTGGCTCAAGGTATTACAAGGAGCACAGGGAGTTGAGTTTTGATCTCCCAAATCCATGAGATCCCTCTGTTCTTTCTGTCCTGTGTCCTGCACCCTGTCACCTGTCCCACAGACACCTGTGTCTGTACTTCCCATATAGCAGGTATGCATTAAAATATCCACGTTGCAGTTTCCACTGAGGCCATCCCATTGCTCTGCAGGGAAATGAATGTTTGGTCAATCCTTGTAAACCCTGAGACATTCCTCTGGCTTCCATACAGACCTGAGGTTTAGGCCAGGAGGTCTGAGAATCTCCAGAAAAAAAAAGAATCTGGGATGTGTGTTTGGAGTCATGTCCAATAATAGTAAGAGTTTCCAGCAGGGTTTATACTCAGTAAGAACCTCCCAAATTCTCCTTCCGTGCTCAGGGAAATTGAGGCAAAGTTAAAGCAGCTTTTCCAGGCAACAGGGCTGGGGTCTTGGCTCTGGGGCCAGTTCAGAGGAGATCCCAGCCCGGCCTGGAGTGAGTTCTGCTGGGTGGAATTCGTGTGCTGACACCCGGAAAGGTCAGCTCTGCTTTCTGGCTTGGCTTACTCTTCTACAGGTAGGAAAACAATAAAAGGTCTCTATTTAAAAAAGGCCCTTTGATTGCTTTCAGCAAACTCCATCCACGCAGAGGTTTGACCTGCTGGGTTTGCTTTTCTCTAAATTCACTTGTTTCTGCTGTTTGCAAAGGGAAAACTGATAGCAGAAGGCAACCTGTTGATTAATGTAGATGCAAAAGCCCAGATTACAATCTGGTGAACAATTAACTTTGCAGAGTGCTCTGTAATCAGCCGGAGCATCTTTTGCTCTCTCTTTACATTTCTAATCAGGGTTTCTTTTCAGGTAGCATTTTGCCTGCAGCCAGTGCTGCTCATCCGCCTCTTGTTTGCTCAGTCGCTCCCAATCTCGGCTGGGATCTTTGTCTCGGCAGCCTTGGCTGCAAAAGGAACTGCTGGGCGATTGTTTTCGAGGCAGAGAGAGCAGAGCGGGGGAGTCGGCGGGGCTTCTGTCGCGCTTCTGTCGCGCTCCTGTCGCCGCTGCCACCTCCTCGCATCTGTCCCGTCCTTTCCTTGCCTCCCTCCTTCTCCTCATTCCAGCCGTCTTTCCAAACTCGAGCCCCGTGTTCTCTTGCCCTCTGGCTTCCCTCGCTGCTGCGGGGATGAGCTCCAAGCCGCCCCAATTATTAAGGCTGGATTTCTGCAGGCACGCCACATTCCCGCTGGGAAATGTCCCCATCTCTCCCGGCGCAGCGTTCCTGCCCACTGGGCTGATCCCTGCCCAAAATCCAGGCGTTTCCTTTCGCCCCCGAGCAGCAGCTGCGCTGCGGGGACAGCTTTGCCCTGTCTGAAGGCACAGTGCGGATCGCAGGACCCGCGGGGATGCGGCTCGGGAAGCGCAGGGATGCTCCAGCCCTTGGGGCACTTGGATCTCATCTCTGTCGGTGACAACCTGAAGGGAAGTTCTGGCCAGGTGGGGTTGGTCTCTTCTCCCAGGCACTCAGCAATAGGACAAGAGGGCTCAAGCTCTGCCAGGGGAAATTGAAGTTGGAGATGAGAAACAAATTCTTTGCAGAGAGAGTGCTCAGGCCTTGGAATGGGCTGCCCAGAGAGGGGGTGGATTCCCCATCCCT
>JAOXXN010000303.1:825711-846877 GCA_026770055.1 Myrmophylax atrothorax
GGATGTGGCACTGAGTGAGAATCCACCACATCTTGATCCAACCCTACTGTGATCACCAGCCCAGGGCACGGAGTGCCCTGGGCTGGTGATCCCAGTGGGGTTGGATCAAGGGTTGGATTGATGATCTTGGAGGTCTTTTCCAACCCAATCCATTCTATGATTCTGTGATTCCCTGCCAGCACCAGCTCTTCTGGGTTGGTTTGTGGCTTTTCTGTGCTCCCATCAGGTGCCGTCCCTGCCACACCAGTGTGCTGGGAGGATAAATAACTCTGGAAGTGTTCACACTGTTTGAGCTGCTGTTTCCAAGGATTGATGCTCCCCTTGCCTTCCAGGAGCCAGGTCTGCAGCAGCTCAGGTGGAGCATTTCAGAGAGCTCAGCTGGGCACAGCCAGCCTTGGGCTGACCTGTGTTTGCTTCCCTTTTGCCTTCCCTTGGGGTTTAAATCAGGGTCGTTTTGCAGCAGGGACAATTCCTCCCGTGGCTTTCCCACAGCAAGCCCTCGATCCCCGGGGCCAGCAGGCACTGCCCTGGCAAAGATAATACATCATTTGAGCAGCAAATTTCTGATCCAGAGCTGTCAGTGACTAACCTGTCACCTCTGCCAGCGCTGCAGGGCCGTGGGGATCGGCAGAGCTGCTGCTGCTGCTGCAGAGAGGAGGAAGCAAACAGGATGGAGCCTTGGATTTAGTGCTGTTGGGTTTCTGCCCTTTCCTTAGTGCCTGGGAAGGGGAAGATTCCGTGTGCACCTCAAAGGAAGGGCAGTGCCAGTGAAGACACTCCAACTGATGATGCATTCAGTCCAATTGTTTTGTTATTTTTTATTTTGTTAGTTACTAATTGGATTAATTACACCCAAACAATTCACCTTCTCACCACCCTTGAGTTCTGCCAGCGTAATTTATCAGATGGAAAACGGAAACAAGGAGAATATTCCTTATGTTAAGAAGTTCCCTCACTGATGAATCTCAAACCAGAGGTCTAATCCTCTCTCTGATGTGCTGGCCTGTATTAAACAGCCCCTCTCTCTCCGTGCTCTGGGCTGACATGAATTTTGTTTGGTTTTTGGGCACCCTTTCAGTTTGCTCTTGCAGTGATGTTTTTATTACTGAAGACTTCCACATGAGCCCTCTCCCCCTCCCTCTCTTTCTCCCCCAGTCTCTGAAATGCTCCACTGTTTCCTGGAAAACAACCCAAATTTTCCCAGCCAGGGGCTTTGGAGTTGGGCAGGAGATGGATTTGTCCAGTTTCATGGGGTGCTGCTGCTGTTTTGGTGACTTTTAATTGAATCACTCAATTAAAAAGGAGAGGCTGTTGAAGCCAACCATAAACACTGAAACCTCTGAAAAAAATCAAACATTCCCAACATTCCATTTATTTCTGCTACTTCTCTATTTTGTTTGAAATAGTTTATTTTTACTCAGCCTATTTAATTATTTGCTGAGTGTTAATATGCTGGTCACTCAGGGGTTGGGATTCCTCATCCCAGTTTGGATTTATCCTCAAACCACCCCCCACCCATCGCTTTTCCCTCACTCCAGTTTGTCCCAGCAATTCCCACTCTTGAAGCCACATCTTTTTTTAGTTGCTAAATCTGGCAAGGTTTGTGAACAGGAGCCTCAATTCTGCACTTGGGAACATGCACACGCATATAAATTCATCAATTTGGGCTTTTTTCTGTATTCCAGGGTGGAATATCACCTGGAGCTTGGATTTGAGCCTTCTGTGGCTTGAATTATTTGCTGGAAAACCTTTTAGACTGGCAGCTTCTGTTCCAAGCCTGGGTTGCAGCAAATGCTGGTCTGTAGATACCCAAAGGTGCAGCCAGGGACGTACAGGGATGTTCAAGCCATCCCAGAATGTGAGACTCCAAGTCCTGCTCCAGTAGATCTGGGCTGCAGTGACCCCTGAGCAACAGAGCAAAAGAAAGGGTGGTTTGGAGGCAGGACCCAGGGCTTGGAGGTGGGATCCAGGGCAGAGGAAGGATCTAGGAGTTGGAGGGAGGATCCAGGGTTTGGAGGCAGGATCCAGGGTTTGGAGGCAGGATCCAGGGTTTGGAGGTAGGATTCAAGGGTTTAAGGTAAGATCCTTTTCCTGGCTGTGCCACTGACTTGCTGTTTGACTTCAGGTGAACCCCATCCCATCTCCAGATTTCTGATTTTCCTGTCTCTGTGGGAAGGGGGAAACACCCCAATTCTCTCTCACTGGGCTGGGGTGCAGCTAATTGGTGACCTGCTTGGCTTTCCTTGTAGGAGCAGTGACCACAGAAGGGCGAGGAGCTGTTCCCAAGTTTCCTTGGGCATAATAACCTTCCCAGCATCTGCTCTCGGTGCTCTGCTCCGAGCAGGGATTTCAGTGCAAGGCAAAGCCACGTGGAAAATCTGCATCCAGCCTGGAGCTCAGATCTCTCCTTCTGCTGTGGGTACTCCTGTGGGCTGGGCAGCTTGTAATTATTAACTAATTACTGTGCCACAGGATGCAGGAAGTATGGGCAGTGGGAAGGAGCTGTGTGTCACAAATCCCAGCCCTCCCTTGTCTGTCCCGTTGGGTTTGCCCCTGTTGGTGTCTGGCTGAGCCCTGCCCCTCTGACAGGGCACAAGGAGCCTCCCTGTGCCTGGAATTCTCTGCACACTGTTTGCTTTTCATGTTTGCAGTTAGGGCACTGAAGGGCCAGTGTTGGTCCTGACCAGGGAACAGCCACATCCCAGAGTGTGGCTGTGAGGAGGATCCCTGGGCCTGTCTGCCATCCTGCCTGGAGGACACCACATCCAGGGCTGAGCATTCCCAAGCCTCCCTACAGAGCAGGCATTGATCCTGGGTGTTTCCTGGGCATGGCACTGCCCAGAGGAGGGGAATTAGCAGCTGGGACTGAAAGCCACTGTTAATCCCAGGAGCAGGTTTGGCACAGACAGGGAGCTGCTCTGCCAGTGATGCTGTGGGACCCTCTGTGTGGGATGGGATGGAGTTGGTCCCCATGTCCCACCGGCATGGGATGTCATGGATTCAGTCCCATGTCCCACTGGAATGGGATGGATTCAGTCTCATGACCCTCTGGAATAGGATGCCATGGATTCAGTCTCATGGCCCGTTTGGGATGGGATGCAATGGAATTGGTCCCCATGGCCCTCTGGGATGGGATGTGACAGAACCTGTCCCCTCTGGGATGGATGTGCTGAGGATCCTGCCTGTTTTGGGGGGTCCATGGGACCTGGGGACAGTGCAGAGCCTGTGCCACCCCTCACAGCCACCTCAGACAGAGCGGAGCAAGAGCTTGCACGGTGCCTGAGTCCATCAGATGGAATATTCTCTTGTTTGAGGAAGAGCTGGAGTCTGGAAATGCTGCCCAGTGCAGAGGAAACTCTGCAGGGCCACTGTGGGCTTGTGTGGTCGAGACAAGAAGCCCCTGAGGGATGTGCTGCTCAGAGCAGCCAAGGGGCTTGTTTTGCTGCTGGTTTGGTGTTTGAGTCAAGGCTGGAAAGTTCTCTGCTCTGGGTCTCCTTGTGTTGAGCAGGCACGTCAGAGCTGGCCCAGCCCTTTGGGAGGGTCCCCAAAAGGCTGTGCATGGTCTGGCAGCACCTGGGCAGCCTCCCTGGTTCCTGGGGTTTAGGCAGGACTTTGGAAACACCATTTGCAATGTAAATTGGTGTGTGGGGGACAGACAAACGACACTGTGTGCCTGGGGAGTCTGAGGAGGAGGCACAACTAGTGGTTTTACTGCTCTTTTTGGTTGTAGCCAGAGATGGTTTTGTGCCTCATCCAGATTAAAATGCCAGAATGTCTCTGTGTCCCCAAAGTGCCCCCTCCATAAACAAGTCAGCACAACACCCCCACACCTTCCTCACATCCCTCCCTTCCACATCCTCCTGCTTTAGCAACAATTCCCAAAGCCCCTGGAAGGAGCAGGAGCAGTGGGATCTCTCCCATCGCTCCTGCTGCTGGCCTGTCCCCAGGGAGCCAAACCTGGAGTGCCCAGAGGTGCCCATCGTGCTGCTGAATCCCCTCAGACTCCAGTGCAGCCACACAGAGATGGAAACAGCTCTTTCCTCAGCGCAGAAGGTGCAGAGAAAAGGTCCAGTTGAGTCATTTTAGTTCCAGGAAAACATGACACAGTATCTGAGGGAGAAGGAGGACTTTTATAAATTACCGTGAGCAGCATGTGTTCTGTTTAAGTACTTAATCCCTTTCAATCCCTTCTTATTAACGATTAATTGTGCAACTAATTGCACTATCATAGCATGGCAAGCACACTCAGCTGCAGTGGGTACAACCAAGCCCAGCAGTGTTCCAGCAGATAAGAGTGAGCTGGTGCAGGGGGGACAGGGGGGCACTGCTGCTCTGGGTGGGAACACAGGCCAGGGCTCTCTCTTGGAGCCTCAGGATTATAATCCCTCCTTATCTCCAGCATTTCCTAGGAAGCAGCAATTTATCAGCTGGTGAGGCAGGAGGGGAGAATTGAATGCACCCAAGTGAGCTTTGCACAGCCCTGCTCAGTGTCATCCCTTTTCATCTTGCTTTTGGAGCTCGGAGTCCCCTTGACTCCCGTGAAAACCACATGGAAATAACTCTGTGTGTTGACTGAGGGGGGAAAAGCACTATATTTGAATTTATTTCCTTTATTTTATGCTTCTGATGCCTCACAAAAGCACAGCAGACTGCAGGCCCCAGGTCAGCACGTGCTCAGCCCAGCACCTCTCTCTTCCTAACAGTGTCCAAGGACTTGGGAGCCCCGGCACGTGTTTTCCAGGGAGAGTTTTCTCTTCCACTCTGTTTATCTCCCTCTGGGCTCTGTTATCTCCCCCAGTTTCCAAGGCTTGTGCAGAAACCAGTCTTGCTTGTCAAGGACACTGGAGCTGTGGGAGACTCCACCAACATTCAGTGAAGGTTGGGAGAGTTTTTAAACTACAGGGGGGAGGTGGGTTGGGAGTGAAGTGGAAAAATCATCTTAAAAAATTCCTTATTTAACACCCCACCAAATACACTTGCTCTGTGTGCCATTCCCATGACTGACACAGCAGCTTCGAGGACACTGAGCTGGGGCTTGGTTTGGCTTGGTGAGCCAGATGTTATTTACAGTTTAACAAGGAACAAGGTTTATCTACACAGTGTGTGCTCCCCGAGCTCCCAGATATGCAGGAAATGTTGCCCTCCATGGGGGGGTGAGCAGAGGTTTGCAGGCACTGGGGCATGTTTAATGTTTGTACATGTTCCACCTGGGATCTGTCTGTTCTGCATCCAGCCATGGCCATGTGGTTTCACATGAAGATGTCCTGGTGGTGCCTGGCTGTGCTGGGGTGAGCATTTCAGGGAGGGGACTGTCCCCAGGCAGTGCAAGGAGCCTGAGGATGCCCTGCAGCACCTCCTCAGCCTGGCATCCTGGAAAGCTCTCGCCACCCAGGCCCTCTCAGGGTCCTTGGGCAACCCACAGCCTCCTGTAGCAGCCCTGGGCTTGAGGCAAATGGTTTAAGGACAAGGGAGAGCCATCCCTGGAGCTGTTCATGCTCAGGTGAGGGGTGTCCCAAAGCCTGGCATCTTGGCAGCATCTTGGACCTCTTGCCAAGTCTGCTGCCTCAAAATGGTGCTGTTACCCCCTGGCATCTCTGGCAGCCACCCCTTGGCTCTTTTAACTCTCCTGCCTTCCTCCAGCAGCTCAGTGGGACAGAAGTCCCTGATCAGCAGCTGGAGCAAGAGCAAGGGCAATCCCTTCTCTCCTGGTGAGGCTCTGGATCTGGGAAGCAGAGCCAGGAGGGATCACACAGGTGCCCACCTGCACTTCTCACCTTGGCTGGGGCTCTAAGCACTGCCGAGATCATGATGGGGAGGGCCAGGACAAGAGATGTTACAGCTTTGTTTTCCTCACTGTGGGGGAGTGGGATCCAAAAGTAATTCCAGTTCCTGCTGGGCTTGGAAATCCTCTGATTCCTCAAGCATTGGCTCCCCACAGTCCCCACCTGTGTGGCTGCTTTCCCCTCACAGCTGAGGGGGAAACACAGAGCCCTCCAAGGATGGGGCACAACTGGTTGAAGATTAAACAGCAGATTAGTGCAATCCTTGGCAGGGAAGGAGCCTCGCAGTGTTTGCTCACTCCCTTCCTTCCATGTGACTGGTGCAGAGCTTTAAATAAAACAGATTTGAAACCTTCTGCAAAGGGCTTTGTGTGCCTAATGCCAACCAGTGGCACTGCTGCTCCAGAGCTTCGTGCTGGGGGAAACCTGTAGCTGGTACTGGGAGGTGCTGGAGTGGGGACAAGTAGGTCAGGAGCACCATCCCCTTTGATGCTTTCCCTCCTGCTGCAGAAAGATCAGTCCAAGGGTGGTGGGAGGCTGGTTTAGGAGCAGGGTCAGCTCCAAGGAGCTGCTGGATCCCAGCTGGGAGCTTTCTGGGAGAGGGAGAAGCGTTAATCCCATGTGAAGATGTTTGTACAGTCTCTCCAGCTCCTCCTCCCTCTGCCAGGGCTGGGAGGCATAGAAATCCAGGTGGATTGCAGAGCATAACAGGCAGAGGTTTCAGCCTTTTGCTAAGCCCTTTTGTCAGGGCAGAGCAAGGCAAGCCCTTCTTGTCTCCTAGAAAGTCCATGGCAAAGAGCCGAGCTCTCCCTTGCTGCGAGTGCTTGTGCTGCTGCTGCTCCAGGGAAATGCTGGGCTTCTGTTTGTACAAAACCTGCTTCCCATTTTTCTGGGGCAGTTCAAGCCTGTCAAGATCCTTTGACACCAGGATCCCTCTGGTAAGGCTTTTCCCAAGGATCTGGCTTCCATTTCTCTTCTCCAGAGCCTTTGGTTGTGCCCTGGCTGTTGTCCCCCCTCCTCCTCCTTGCACCAGAGGTAGCTGCATTTCTCAGATTCCACGCGGCTCTCGGGTGTGCGGGATGTAATTCCTGTCTCCTAAACCCCTCCCCAGGAATGCTCTCAGGAAGGGCACCCAGGCAGCAGCAGGGCTGGGGGATCCTCTGTCAGCTGTGCCTGTGGTGCCAGCTGAGCTGTGCTCACACCCCTGGGCACCAGGGCAAAGCAGCTCCTGGGGCTGCTCCCCCTTGGCAGCTGAAGGGATTCGTTACCCCAGTGCTCATTTGGCACCAAAACCTTCCTCTCAGCCTTGTTCTCACGTGCCAGAAAGAGAGGCTTTGAGTGCAAGATGGAATCGTGGAGCACAGGAGGAAAATTCAGTGTTTGCTGCTGAAGACAGAGCAGACAACCCCTCCTGGCTCCTCCTGACCACGGCAGGGAAGTGAATCCAGGCTTTCTGTGAGCTTGGCTGCAATCACAGCCGAGCCTGCAGCTCTGGGAGCTCTGTGTGGGCTGGGGAAGAGCAAAAGCTCTAATTAAAAAAGGGGGGGAAAGGAGAAAAGAAAACAGCAGTTAGGGAGGCAGCAGACCCCACATAACCTGTGTGTGAGGGTATTGCACAGGTTCCCCCAGCAGGATGGAGCTGCAGGTGTGCTGGGAATGTTCCTGAGGGAGGGGCTCAGGGGAAATTGGGCTCTCCTGCACCAGGAATCTTCTCCCATAAAGTGAATTCACCTGCCCATGCAGCAGTAAAGGAAGGGCAGGTGCTGACAGACTCGGCCACAGGTGAAACACTCCTGGGAGAGAAAATAAGAGGCTTTGTTAGTGAGAATGACTCTTTGGCAGTTGGAAGTTTGGCACCTTCTTCCCTGTGGCACCTCCTCCAGCCACCTGGGAATGGTGAGTGCCAACTGCTGGGCTGACAGGGCTTGGTTTGTCTTTCTGGGAGTGTCTTTCGTTCAGCAGGATCCATGACCACTTTGTTGGATGTCCATGGATATTCAGGACCCTCTGTGGGTGTGACATGGCAGGAGGTGACACTGGGAGAGGCCAGCACAGGCCATCAGGTCTCCAGGGGCTCGTGAGAGGAGCAGGCAGGCTGGAGCCAGCCTTCCTGGGGTGCAGCCTGGATTGGGTTAGTTAATTGGCAGTCAGTGATCAGTTGAGTGTCATAAAAGCAAGGCCCAGGCTGGTTTTTGCTGGTTGTGTTGCTCCTCAGTAATTACTTGGTATTGCAGCAGCTCCTCGCTGTGCTCAGCGTGCACAGAGCTGGGAAGGACATGAGATAAAGGGCTGAGAGGTGCCAGGGAGCCATGGAGAAGGATGCTGAGCATCACACAGCCCAGCAGCAGCACCTCCAGGAGCACCTGCAGGAGCTGGGAAGTGCTGCTGCCCCAGCAGTCCCAGCACAGCTCTTTGCTCCCACAGTGCCAGCCCAGGTCTCTGGGGTTGTGCTGACACTGCTGTAGGATCATGGTGGGGCACATGCCCTGAGCTCCCAAATGGCCCTAAATTAAGTCTGAATAACTTAGACAGCTGCTGTAGCAATATTGGGTATGGAAGGGAGTGTCTGTCCCAGAGGGAGAAGCCCAGTGCTTGTGCTGAGGCTCATTCCCCACTGCCTGCCCCTGTGGAGCAAACCAGCAGTGGTGGCTGGGCTGGGGCAGGGGATCTGCTGACCCACAGTGGCTGTGAATCCAGGCTGCTCTTCCCTGAGGATGCTCAACGTACCATGGGAACACTGACACAACCACTGGGAGGGCAGGGACAATGAGCCCTGAGCTTCCCCTGGCACTGGGGTGGCCACACTGGAGGCTTCCAGTCTATTGTTGTCCCAGCTGAACACTGGACACTTCTCTCAGGTTAGGGGAATAAGTGCCCAGTGTTTGGAGGCTGCTGGAATAGTGATTGTCCTTTTAATGCCTTCCTGGGAGCTGCCCTGACCTCACCAGGAGCTGGGCAGGGAAGAGCCCAGGGAGAGCTGCTGATTGCACCACACAGGGCTGTGGGCACACAGAAAGGAGAACACACAAAGGCAGAACAAACCTCCTTTGTGTGCTCCTCTTACTGGGCTCATTGTCAGCACTGGCACAAATGGCACTGGAGATGGGCATCCAGCAAAGGGCTCTCCTTCCTCTCCCACCCCTGCAGCGAGAACAGGTTACAATCCCAGCTCTGGAAGTGTCCCAGGCCAGGCTGGATGAGGTTTGGAGCAACTTGGGCTGGTGGAAGGTGTCCCTGCCCATGGCAGGGGTGGAATGGGATGAGCTTTAAGGTCCCTTCCAGCCCAAACCACTCTGGGATTCTCTGATACTGCAGAGGGGCTGACAGGAAGTTTTCCACGGCATCCCCCCTTCCCAAACTGTCCCTGTGTCTGTCTCAGAGACCTCTGTGTGCTCCGTGGGGCTTTGCCCGTGTCCTTGTCTCTAAACAGCAGCTCACCAAGGAGCAGTTGGAATTCTGCAAATGAGGGGTGGGAACACTGCTGTGCCAGGTGCTGGACAGGGCATCACATCCCAGGGGAATGCAAACCAACTGGGAGGGAGGAAGGGAATGCAAACCAACTGGGAGGAAGGAAGTGCTGTCATTCTTGATTTATCCCTGGGTGAGCCAAGGCATTCCAAGAGGGTCAGAGCTGGAGTGGGAGCCAGTCTTGTGCATTTGCCACAGACTCTTTTGTCCTCCTAAGGGAGGGACAGTGATCTCCTGGCTGCCATAATCACAGTCCTGGTGCACTTCATTTGTTGTAATCATGGAAGGCAGAATACAGGAGGAGAAGGAGTTGCAGTGTGAGGATGGACTGACTCCCTGGGGATGCCAAGCTCCCTTTTCAATCACGCCCTGCCCTGGGATGATGGCCTTGCTGTTTGCTGCAGGGCTCCTGGAGATTAATAGGAATTGATTGTGCTCCTTTCCCTGCAGGATCTTGACCTCCTGGCAGAGGGGACATGTCAGGCCCCTGCAGTGGCCGTGCTGAGCGGTGGGAGGCAAATGTGGGGGAAGGAGAGCTGGCCTTGCTCTCTCCCCTCATCACTCACCTTGTGGGGAGAGTAATTCCTGCAAACTGCTCTGCCTGGTGGGCAGGGACCAGGGCTCATCCCAGCACTGAGCAGGATGTGGCCTCAGCTCTGCAGGTCCAGGCTGGTCCTCACTGCAGGACTGATCCTCTCGGGCTGAGCTCTGCATCTGTCCTGGGGAGGGAGCTTTTTACCCCAGGGAGCATTTTAGGCTGGCAGCTGAGTGGCCAGGGAGAGGTTCACTTGGTGGTCAGGGGCTGCTGTCCCTCCTGCCCCTCTGACCTTGCCCTGGGAGGATTCTCAGCTGCCACAGAAAATTCAGCATCCTTCTGGTGTCGTGTTTGAGTCGTGTGTCTCTGACTCCCCAGAGCAGCCTCAGGTCACTCCTAGGCCCCCTCCAGACACTTCTGAGGACCTGCATGTGCCCTTGCAGAGGAAATTGGGAGCGGAGGAGGCGTTTGGGTTGTGCTGAGCTCCTGTTTGCACAGGAATGTGCACCACGGAGCGGCTGAAATCTCTCCCATCTCTTGTGCTCAGACCTCTTGGCAGCTCCTGCAGCTTTTCCCTGCTCCTCCCCTGTGCTGGAGCTTGGGAGGGAGAACCTCAGCTGGCCAGAACGGCCCAGGAAAGGGCTGCTTGGCACAGGGGCCGTGGGTCTGGCTGTGTCTCCATGCCTTGCCATGTGAGGGGGGGGCACATCCCCACCTGGGTGGGTTGGTTGTTCAGCCCCACAGCCACATGCAGCATTCCATGAGAGCTGTGTTTGCTGAGCAAATAAGGCTCTGTGAGCAGAATTCCCCATTTCTCTGATCCTTGCAGGAGTGAATCAATGCTCCCTGATAGCTGCAAGCAGGAGCTGTAACTGCTGAATAGGACTGTTCATTTTGCCTTGTAAACACAACCGTGAATCTCTCTGGGGATTAAAAAAAAAAAAAAGCTTACAAGAAACAAGCTCT
This sequence comes from Myrmophylax atrothorax, assembly GCA_026770055.1. Lineage (NCBI taxonomy): Eukaryota > Metazoa > Chordata > Aves > Passeriformes > Thamnophilidae > Myrmophylax > Myrmophylax atrothorax. The sequence continues at coordinate 836,461 of JAOXXN010000303.1, forward strand.
TCCCTCCAAGCTTTCCACTCTTTCCACAGGGAAATGGGAGCAGGAGGCTGATAAAATGGTAGGGAAAAAATGGAGCCACTTATCATTGGTGAAAAGCAATAAAGTAGTTAGTGCTGGGCAGCTTTGCTTCCAAAGCCCTGCAGTGGGCTGGAGGAGAAAGGAGACTGTTCCATACTCTGGTGGTGCCTAAAATACTGTGCCATGAACTCCAGGGCAGGGCACCAGCAGGGTTTGGTGCACCAATGCAAGGGAGATTGACGTGGACAGTCCCAGCCCTGTGGGAACAGCTCACTGGGGAACAGTGAGTGTGGTCACTGCCTTGAATGCAGCGTTTAAAGGATCGTTAACTTCTTGTCTTGGTCCTGCCAGGAGCTTTCCTGGTGGGATTCAGCTTTGGGCTCTTGGAAGTGTTTTAGCCAAGTGTTTACTCCCCGACTGTGTTACAGTAAGTGCAGATCACTCACACTGCTGGCTTTAATCCCTGCTCCTTGGCCACGCTCCAGCCCGGCTGATTTTTGCCTGTTGATGCCTAAACTCCTCGTTGCCGATTAAACTGCTCCTCTCCTTCGTGTCTGACCGTGCCACGTCATGTTTGTGCCTGGCATGAGCCATCCACTCCCTCCATCCCTCCGTGCCAGGCGCTGCTGAGGCTCCTGCCGGGCTGTAAAACGAGGGATGTCACTGCTGGGCGAGTGCCACTTTCTCTCGGGAACTCAATAAATGCCTTTACTTCCTTTAGGACAGTAAAGGTGGGTGAAAAACCCCGAGGGGCTGTCGCTGGGAATTCCTCCTTTGAAATCCATGCTGGGAGGGGGGCTGAGCTGCTCCGTTCAGCTCTAAAGGGGATTCCTTCTCCCGAGAGGAATTCAGATGGAGAGTGGATGAAGCCCCTCACAGCCAGGGACCCCTCATTTTCTGCCCCAGCCTAACTTTAATTACCCCTGCAGCCTTCTGGTATGGACACTGTGGGTGCTTTGCTTCCAGAACGGAGCAAATCCCAGTTTTAGGACACCTGGAACCTCATGGCCACTTGGGACAGGGTGAATTCCTCTCGGGAAGGGCTGGAGGGCTCAGGACAGGAACAGTCCCGTGAACTCCAGCTGGCAAATGCCTTAATGTGAACTCCAGCAAGAGATGCCAAGGAGGTCCAGGTGTAGCTGGAAGAATCAGTGCCAGCTGCCCGGAGCCATGAGGATACCGGGCATGGAACGGGCACGGGGCAGCTTGGGAACGGCAGCAGGGGCAGGGAGTGATCCCAGCACTATTTTTACCCCCACCCCAGTTCCTCTCCAGGCAGGTTTATATTTAGCAGGCTGTAGCTGCTGGCATTGCTGCAGGAAGCACAGTGGGGGAAGGATTTGGAGTTGTGGAGCAGAGTTTGCTGTCAGAGTGAGGCTGACATGAAAACACGGGCACTGGAGCCTCTGCAGCTTTTCTCGGTGCCACCTCAGCAGTGTCAGGAGCAAAGCCCTCCAGGTCGATTCAGCTCCTTGGGTACCTGCAACACTGGCAGCATTTCCACATGCCAGCAGTGCCCTGGCTCCAACTCGCTCAGGATGCAAGGTGGGATCACGCTGGAACCATGGGCTGGGAAAAAGGTCTCCAAAGCAAGTGTTGAGCTCTGCCTTCCCTTCCAAAGCGAAAGCAACTGCTTGGAGATTTTATTTGGACCACCGGGAAAGCACCAGCACAGAGACTTTGTTAGTGCAGCAGCACCGGTGCCACATCGTTATTGTCGTAGTGCTGAGGAAACATTTCAGTGCCTGAAACCTGAAGTGGATGTGTCTGTCATCCTCCTGCCTCACTTCCCAGCTCCGAGCAGCCTCCAGCCTCCCTTCCCACCCCCGGCAAACCCCCCAGCCCTGATTCCAGTCAGGACTGAGCCTCCAGCTTGGGGTGTTTGCAGCACTGAAGGTGGGAGATGAGTGGGGGTGGCTGAGGCATGTGAGTCGCAGGGATTCAGGTGAATCCCAGGGATTTTCAGGGGATTCACCCCCTGCAGGGTGCCATGCCTCACCGCAGAGCCTGGCAGGCACCCAAACGGAGTGTTTGTATTGCTGACGGATAATCTTTTAAGCTTTCAGATGCAGGCATGTCGGCCCAGTGTTCCCGTTGTCCTGGCGACGGGGATGCAGCAGCTCCCGGACGCTGGGTCTGATCGCATCACTCTGGAATGCCATCCCCGTTCGGTTGTGCTGATGAGCCTGGAGGGGGCTGGGGGCAGTGGGACAGCCAGGGGGGAGCAGGGACACCCAGGAGGAGGGGACAGGCCGCTCCAGGGCTGCGGGAGAAGGCGCGGGGGGTGTGTGTTGGTGCGGGAAAGAGCCTCTCTGAGTGGGAAGGAACCGCTCTGTGTAGTTTTGGTGCCTGTTTGGTACCAAGAGTTGATTTGCCCCTTAAGATCCTGATTGGATTGGTGGGTGAGAGCAGCACTAGAGCTGTTAATGGAAAATCCCCTGCCAGGCAGGTTAGAGATGACAAAGGAGCACCCTTACACTCATGGGATTGGGAAGGGGAAAGGGACAGACCCCAAATCTCCTCGAGCTTGGGACTGGAAGGGACAGAGCTGTGGCTGGTTCGGAGTGAGACAATGGTGTCCCATCCATGGAAGTGTCCAAGGCCAGGCTGGACAGGGCTTGGAGCAACCTGGGCTAGTGGAAGGTGTCCCTGCCCATGGCAGGGGTGGAATGAGATGTGCTTTAAGGTCCCTTCCAACACAAACCATTCCATGAGAGCAGGGGGTGGTCAGGATAGCAGGCTGTGCTGGGGCGGTGCTGGGGCTGTGCTGGGACTGTGCTGGGCAGGAGGAACAGCCCCAGAGTGCAGTGGGGCTGTGCTGGAGCCCAAACCCTGCACAGACAGCACTTCCAGCCTGATCCCGTCCGTGCTCTGAGCCTGGGAAGAGCCAAAGCAGGAAAGGCAAAGCAGTGTCCAGAGGGAGCTCCCCCGGCCTGCTCAGACCCAGCACACTTTGCCATGTGCCCCTGGAGGGTTTTCTTCCTTTAAGGGGTTTATTGCTTTAATCAGATCTCCAGCTTAAGGCGATTCTAATGCCCATCAGGATGAGTCACTCAAGAGCTTATGAGCAAACTGAGAGGTCAAAGCATCTCCCTGTGCTGTTTCTCTGGGGGATCCCCCTGGCCCACACTGGCTCCACTCAGCATTTTGCTGCTGGCTCAGGAAGTCTTTCTTGCAAGGGCAAAGCAGAGCCCAGAGTGCCGGGGCAGAGGGGCCTCCTTGTGCAGGGGGGAGTGTGGTATTGAGTCTTTTCCATCACTATTTACCCTTTCTTGCTTTCCTTGTATTTCTACCCTGCTCTTCCCCGTTCCAGGCATTCCTGGTGTTTCCAAGGATGCATAAGGTGCAGCTTCTGTTGGTACTTTGGATTGCACAGCCCTGTCCTGGGCTCAGAAAAAAGCCCCCTGCACCTCCTGACCACCGCCAGCTCTTAGAAACTGAGGAACCCCATTGCCCTCAGCTGCTCTGGCTCGGAGGTGCCTCAGGGCTGAGGATGTCCCAGGGGTCCCCTGCAGGTCCCCAGATGGGGAGATGTGGGTGGGGATGCTGCCAGCCCCAGAGAGCAGGGGCTGTGGGGCTGTGGAGCCATGCCACGTGCTGCCCAGCCCTCTGAGCCTGCTCTCCCTTCCCCACAGGGCTCTGCCACCCCTCGCAGCACGAGGGAAAATGAACAAGATGAAGAACTTCAAGAGGAGGTTTTCGCTCTCGGTTCCGCGAACAGAGACCATCGAGGAGTCACTGACGGAGTTCACGGAGCAGTTCAACCAGCTCAACAACCAGAGGAATGAAGGTAAGGAGCCCTCAGGCCCCTGATGTGATGCTGGGGCTGGTCAGGAGCATCTGGGGTTGGTGCTGCCAGCAGGGATCTCCTCTCCAGCCCCCAGGCCATTCTCTGGGGGGGTGTGGAAGGTTTTGCCCCTTTGTCTGTGTTGCTTTGCTCATCTCTCCATCAGGATTAATAACACCTTGTCATTAAATCTGAAGAGAGATTTATACTTGCATGAGGAAAGCCTTATGGGAGGGAAAGGTATTTGCACAAAATGGGGAGGAATGACACATCTGTGCCTAAGGTTGAGAGTGGGAGAGCGTGGGATCTCCTGCCTGCCCAAGAGCAGGGTGTGAGCCTCTCCAGGGCCACAGGCTGATGCTTCCTCCAAGCCAGAGGGGCTGTTCTCTCTGTTCTGGGCAGCACCTGGGGCTCACTGAGCCATCCTTTGCTCCTGGGCCCACAGCCTTCTCCTGGGAGGGAGTTCTCAGGGTCCCAGGGAGGTGCAGTATTAACAGCAGCCTGAGCTGCAGGGGCTCATCCCCTGAGCAAACAGAGCAGCCCTCGGTGCAGGCTGGGGCAGGCTCTGCTGTCTGGGCTGGGGCAGAGCCAGGGAGAGGCAGCACTGGAGGCACAGAGTGGGATGGGAGCAGCTCAGCCTGCTAAAGTTGGGCTTGGCTCGTCCAGGGGTGAATTTGCTGCTGGCCCGCCCCCGGCCATGCCCTCATGCCATCACTGCCTCCTGGCACAGCCCAGCTCCTTCAGGAGTCACTGCCCTCAGCTCTGCTCAGCTCACCTGGAGCTCTTTTTGCCCTCACCCTGCAGCCACAATTGCTGAAACTGCCCCTGCAAGCCGGGGCTGAGCCGTGATGTCATTGCCTGGCACCGGCTCCTGCCCCAGCGGGGAGGGCCCTCTCTCTGCCAGCCAACCTGCTCCAAAGGAGACATGCAGTAACCTAATTTAGAGCTGGCTTTCCTCTCTCCTGCAGCCCCTGAGGCTCCTTTATCTCTGCAGACACCCGGGCTGCCCTGAGCAGCATCCCCCCCATCCTCCCTCCCTGCTCCCACACCCCTCCCTCACACCCCAGCAAGCAGCAAGGGCTATAATTAGACTTGAGCCCCTAATTAGATGTGCAGAAGCTGTGGGGATAAAATGGGGCAAGGCTAAGAAGGCCCTGGGTGCTGAGAGCTGCTCCTGCTGTCGCCCTCCCTGGGGGCCCTGTGCTCTGGGCTGTGGGAGCTCGGGCTCTGTCTGTGCCCTGCAAACCAGAGAGGTGATTTCCCTTTACTCTGTGTAATGAAGTGTCAGTAACGGCTCTTCTCATGCCCTTGGACAGCAACCCAGTGCAAGCAGCACCTGCACTTGGAGTCAGGTCCCTGTCTGGGCTTTTGGGGGTGCCCCTGAGGTAGCCAGGGGATAATAAGAGCAAAGTCTGCACAGCCTGTGCTGGGACTGAGGGTGGAGGCTGGTCCTGTACTGGACTGTGATGTGGTACAGGAGATGCTCCTGCTTGGACCACTCCGAGTCCACCATGAGGTATATCAAGTGATCCTCGTGCCTGGAACTGGGGAAGCCTCAGGGGCTCAGATGTGCCAGCACCGCTCTGGGGGCACAGCTCCTGCTGGGCTGCTTTGGGCTGTCCCAGTGCCAGCCCCCACGGATCAGTGCCCCCTCCCCACATGGTTGCAGCACATCCTGGCCTCCTCCCCAGTGCCCCCCACTCCCTGCTTGCCCAGTTCCCAGTTTGGACCCCAGCCCTGTCCCTCCCAGCCCAGGCTGTACCCACCACCCCGAACCCGCTCCCTTCTGCCCGAGATCCCGTGGTTGAGTTTCCCGTGGGGATTGTAAACAACCCAGAGGAGTCACCTCCACGGTGCCCGTAATCTCCTCTCTGGGTTGTTTATGGAGTGCCCTGACAGCCACATTTGTCTGAGGCATTTCTTGACCGACCATGACCCTCCCGGCTGGGAACTCGGCCCCCACAGCCCCGTGCCAGGGGGCTCCACAGGGGGAAGTTGGAGGGGGCACTGAAGAGAAGGGGGTTCTACACAAGTGGGGTTTGTGGTCAGGTTTGCACCTCCTGGGAGCAGCCTGGCCTGGAGAGGGCTCTGAGTTCAGTTCTCTCTGAGGTGTTGGTCTCCATTTTACAGCTGGAGAATCAAAGTGCAGAAGGGAAAAATAACTTTGCTCCAGCTGTGGTAGCAGAGCTGAGCCTGAATCCGTGGCAGCAGCTCCTCTGCTGCTTCTCTTCCCCATGAGCAGCTTCCCTGCAGGTTTCACCTTCCCTGGTCGGACCTCTGGGGCTGCCCCTGGGCAGTCTCTGCCACCCCCGGGGCTCCAGACCCGCCTGCAGCGATCTTGTCTCTCCTGGTGACAACCGGTGACAGCTCAGGCGCTGTGATCACTCGCTCGGGAGACAAGTGCTAATCACAGCACAGATCAACACATCCTTTTTTCTTTCCTCACCTCGTGTAGCTCCTCAGGGAATTGCTCACAGTTTTTACTTTCCCTCCAGCACCAGAAATCAGGGGGTGGCAGCACTCCCAGGTCCTGGCAGTCTGCACATCCCACACTCGGGTGGCTGTGAGTGCCTGTGCCCATCCTCGGGGAGGATGCAGAGGCCAGAGGTGCCCCAGGAATCAGAGAATCCCAGATTGGTTTGGGTTGGAAGGCACCTTAAAGATCTCGTTCCAAACCCCTGCCGGGGGCAGGGACACCTTCCACTAGCCCAGGTTGCTCATCTGCAGAGCTGCTCTGGCTCATGTAAGGGGACAAGGCAGGACCTTCTCCTGGGGACAAACCTGCCCCTGCTGGGTGTGTGGTGAGAAATCCCCAGCTCTGTCCTCTCCATCCCGTAATTCTCATGACCTCACTCACAGAGGCTGATAAATAGGCTTTTTTTTTTTTCCCAGGCTGGAAAAGCAAACAGCTCTCCAGCCTGGACACATCCCATCCCCAGCAATGTCACCTTGGGGCAGCCTGACAACGCACACTCCGGTTTTTCAGAGCTGTCAGGTCCTGGTGTCTCCCATTTCCTTTGGTAAAAGCTGATGGCATCCAGCAACAGCTCATACCTGTGCCAAGGCTCTGCTCCCAGGCCAGGTGAGGTTGAGGGCCGCATAAAACAGAGACAGATGTGGCCTTGGGAGCACAAGGCCCCAGAGAAGTGCTGGTGAGGGGGAGGAAGGAGGATGAACAATCCGAGGTCTGAGTGCAGCAGAGCCTTGAGAGGAGCGCTCACACTTAGCAAAGTAATTAGAAGTTGTAAGTCAGGCAGGCAGTGGAGGTTCTGGCCCCTTTCCTTGGGAGATCAAAGCTTGTTTTGGCAGAGCTGTGTTTAAATATATTTATGAGGAAGGCGGAGGCGGCCGCTGTGTCTGCGCTCCCCCTTTCATTCGCTTTGATATCCAGGCAGCCTCATTATCTGCACAGTGCCAGGGCTGCCCCTGATCCACAGGAGATGCTGAGCAGAATCAAACAGGCCCTGCACAGCTTTGCATCTCCCTCCTGGGAGCACCCACCGGGGTCCTGCAGCCCTGGGGCAGCTCCAGCCCTTCTCTGGGGGTCAGGGAATCTCTGGGTGCACCTTGGGACAGCCCAGGGTGTGCTGGCCTGGCACATCCCCCTGCCCACTCTGGCCCCAGGGCAGCCCAAACACCTTTCCCCTCATCTCTGCAAGTCTCCTGTGTCTTTTTACCTCTTTTTCCATCCCCTTTGGGTGCACTCAGGTTATTGATTTACCTCTGACTTTACATCTAATGTTCCTGTAGATGAGGAGATTGGCCCTGATCTGCTGCTGGGTTACTAGTTCAGAGAGAGAGAGGGTGCTGCTGGTTTACAGCTCTCAGGACAGGCTGCATCTTTTACCAAGCTTTGGGCTTTTTTACCTGTGGGAACAAGCACAAGTTCACCCAAAACATCATTTAAGGTGGATTAGTTGGCCTCCACTCAGTCCAATTTTAGATGGCATTTGGGGGGGTCTTTTGCAGATAATTTGCTTAGGAAATAAGCAAGTTAAAAAGATTTGATCCAGTTTAACTGATCCACTTTGCTTTCACACCTGTGGTTCATTCAGGATGTTTCCTAATTGTTTGTGTACAAACAGATGGACAGAAAGGGAAGGGACCAGGGAAGGGGTGACTGTGCCTTGTTCTTGCCTGTCTGCCCACAACCTCCTGGCACAGTTTCAGATCCTCTCAAGCCCAGTGGCATGGGCTGAGCCCATCCCTTGGGTGTGGGCTGTGTACCCAGGGCACCCCTCAGCCTGCAGGTTCCCTGGTTCCCCAGTGACCATGGCACAAACCCACAGCTTTTGCTAGGTCACTTGCCTGCCACCTCTCATCCGTCAGAGGAGCAGAGTGCAGCCAGGTCCCAGCCCTGCTGGCACCCCGGGAAAACCAGCCCTCCCTCTCCAGCCTCAGCAATGAGCTCATCGCTGGCGCCTGAGCACTGCGGGCTCCGCACTGGGCAGAGCAGGGCATTGTCTGTGCAGCCCGGGCAGAGGGCTTGGCAGTGGGCAGGGTTCAGCCTTGGGGCAGCAGCTCCTCCCTGGGGAGTTCCCCTCCTGCGATGTTCCTCCTTGCTCCGGGGGAATGTCTGCAGGGCACCTGAACGCACCGGGGCTTTTGGGCAGTGCCCTCGGACCCTCGAGCTGTGATTTGGAGCGTGGCTGCAGAGTTGGAAGGGGATGGGCTGGTCCTTCCTGCTTGGCCCCCCACCTTTGCAGAGGGAAATGCATCCCTGCCTTGGGGAGGTGCTTCTCCTCCCTCGCAGCACATCCAGTTTCCTGCTCCTGAACAGCCCCTTGGAAGCAGCATCCATGTGAATCAGAGGAATGCACTTCACTGGGGTCCAGGTGACCTGCACTGAACCCATCAGGGTTTGGCTGTGCCTCTGTCTGGGTCTGTGAGTGCCAGAATGTTCCTACCGACCAGCTGTTAATTAGAGAGTGAGGAGCTTTAAGTGCAAACCTCAAACTGGGCACCAGAAGGAGCTCAATGGCTTATTTTGTTCTGATTTCTCGCTCCTTTCAGGGTTTCTTGGGCTCAGTGAGGCTTCACACCTGGAGTCCCAAGAGAAGGGTTACTTTTCTCAGCTGTTTTGGTTTTCAAGAGAGCTCTTTTGCTTCTCAGGGCCGTGCCTGGCTCAGGGCAGCAGGTTGGGGCAGGAAAGCCTGGAGTGGTTTGTTTTTGCAGTGAGTGACTCTGCAGCCTTTAATCCCAAACACCTTCCGAGAAACAGGCACATCCTTGGAGGGAAGTGCCCTGATGCCTGTTGGGTTTGGTGGTTCCCAGGGCAGCCGAGATGTGTCTGTGTGTCTGTGAACTCCCCAGAGACAGGACCCTCTTTCTGTTCTGCTTTTGTACCAACCCAGCCTGGAGGTTTCCAGAGCCACAGACAGGCACCTCAGCATTCCTGAAGTGCAGGTGCTGTTTTGTCCAATGTAGCATTTGGGAACACAAAGCTGGGAAGTAAAAGGGAATACTCGCTCCTGCAAAGCCCCGTGGGGCTGCTGCAGAAGGGAGGGGCACTGGAGTGGGGTGTGGAGATCTGGCTGGCCCTGGGTGTGAGGCAGTTCCCCCTCTGCATCCCCCTCCCCATCTGCCAAAGAGACCTTTGTGGCAGGGGGATGCACAGGGTGCTTTGGGAGAGCAGAGCCCTGTGGGTAGTGTGGAGCAAACAGCAGGAGCTCCCTCTGCCTCCTGGACATAGGGAAGGAAGAAGATATTCCCACTGCTGGGAGCATCTCCGCACCTCCCTGCGCTGCTCTCGCTCCCTTTCCTCCAAACTACGTTCCTTGGCACTTCTGCCACCCCTCCAGCAGCTCACCCTCCTTTCTTTGTGTCCTCAGACCTGGCTCCAGGGCAGCTGCAGCTGGGCCAGCTGGGCAGGGAGCTCCGTGCCAACAGCAGCCCGCTGTCCCCGCCGGAGCTGGAGGGGCAGTCCCCGGTGCCCGTGCGCTACCGCAGCAACCCCCAGCGCCGCTTCTCCGTGGAGGCAAGTGCTGCTGCAGGGGGCAGGGGGGGCATGGGGACCTCTGGGTGTCACCTCCCTGCTGTTGGGTTCATGGGAACCTGGCAGCCTCAGACACGAGCCCTTGGGTGCACTCGGTGTGACTCCCGAGGTACCTCCCAAGCCCTGGGCACATCCCCGGGCACACCCACACCCCCCCCATTCCCTTTTCCTCTGCCTGAGAGTCCCACAGCTGCTGCCCCGTCGCTTCACCATCCACACCAGCTCTGCTTAGACAGCCCTTCCTGTGAGTGTCTCTGTGCAGTCCTCCTTTCCTCACCCTTCGTTCCTCCATCCCTCTCTGCAGGATGTCAGCAAACGCCTCTCCCTGCCCATGGACATCCGGCTGCCCCCCGAGTTCCTGCAGAAGCTGCAGATGGAGAGCCCGGAGTGCCCCAAGCCCCTCAGCAGGATGTCCCGAAGGGCTTCCCTTGTAAGTCTCACCCTGCACTCAGGCTGGGCCAGGGGAGGGACAGGTGGGACATCAGGAGGAATTTCTCCATGGAAAGGGCTGTCAGGCACTGGAAGGGGCTGCCCAGGGAGGTTTGGAGTCCCCACCCCTGCAGGTGTCCAAGGAATAGCTGGACATGGCACTCAGTGCTCTGGGCTGGGGGACAGGG
>JAOXXN010000303.1:848897-862713 GCA_026770055.1 Myrmophylax atrothorax
ACAGGGTGGGGGTCAGGCACAGGGTGGAGATCCTGGAGGTCTTTTCCAGCCTCAGTGACTCTGTGACACTGAGATGTGCAGCCCTTCCCCGTTCACACCTCAGGGCTGCTGCACATTCCTTCACTCACCTGTGCACACACCTGACTGTTCCCTTGGCCTGGCTCCTTCCCAGTGGCAGGAGGTGGAAACCCTCCTGCAGTTTGGCAAGTGCTGGAGCCTCTGCTCGTTGAAATGCGAATGTGGATAAATAATGAATTACCCTTTGCATTAGTGCTGGCATTTCAGTTTCTTTTGCTGCAGAGCAGCAGCATAAAGTAGGAGCAAAACCTCTCTGCCCTGTGTGGGGCTGTGCAGGCCCCTGTCCTGCTGCCCAGCAGTGCCCAGTGCTGGACTGGTACCACAGCAAGGTCTCAGGAGGCACTTTTGGATCCAACATGCCTGTTCAGGGGCAGGAGGACAGGAGAGTTTGCTTTACCTGCCTGTGCTGTCTGATCAATAAAATAGACGCAGCCAGAGGGTTGTGGCTTTAATATTCATGGTCCCCCCATGAATAAGGAATGTGGCTCCGGGGTTGTGCAGCACCTCGGATTGCAGCAGCCGCTTCGTGTCCCTGCTCGGGACATGTCCTTTCCCAGGCCACTCTGAGGGTTTGGGGAGTAAATGGAGTAAAAAAATCCCACTGTTCCCCTGGGATTTACTGGTTCAAATCCATCCTGAGTGAGCAAGAAAGCAGCTTCCCAGTTTGGGAGAGCTTGGGGGGCTGTGAGTGCCCTCCCGAGGGGCAGATCTGGGGGGCAGGGGGGGCTGCAGGAGCACCCCAGACCTGGGGCTGCTGGTTCTCCCTGGGCACAGTGTGAGGGGAGCCCATTCTGAGCCCACCCAGGGGCCCTTTCTCTGCCTGCTGATTGACAGCTGCCTATCCAGCTCCATCTGCTGGTGAGCAGCGTGGCATGAGCCCTTGGAGCAGGGCTGGGGGTTCTCCAGGTGGGCTGGAGGCAGAGCTGCTGGGCTGGCATTGCACCGACAAACTGTATTTTGGGGGAAAATGGCACCATTCTATTTGCCCTGGACCCTGGATCCTGTTCTGCTGGGAATCGTCCTTTTCCCTGGCACACACATGATCCAAACTCTCCAAGGAGGTGTCTCTGTCCACACAGAAAACTGCAGTTTCAGAGGTCTGTGGGGGCCACCTAAATCCATGGATTTGCAGGGGTTGTGCTGCTGTCACTGCTGTCACAAGAACAGGTCTCCAGGGGAAGGGGGTGGATGCAGGTGCCATCCATTCGGGTGCCATCCATTCGGGTGCCATCCATTCCACTTAAGCAGTCAGTTGGTTTGGAAGGTTTTCTGATGAGTTGCCTGCTCAGCTTCTCTGGGAAATTAACGGACCTGATGTGGCAAACACCTGCCTTGTGTGATCTACCCCAGAGCTATCACTGCCCAGTGTCCCTGACCTTCCCCCCTGGAGGCTGAAATCCCTCTCCCCAGTGATGTTTTCCTTTCTCCCTCTCCCCAGTGATGTTTTCCTTTCTCCCTCTCCCCAGTGATGTTTTCCTTTCTCTCTTACAGTCAGATATTGGGTTTGGGAAGCTGGAAACCTACGTTAAACTGGACAAACTGGGGGAGGTGAGTAACCTGTGAAACCCCTGTAAGGAATTAAGTTCAAAGGGTGGCTTGAAGTGCTGAGGGCAGATGTGGCCAAATTTCTTCAATATCCAGAAGTGTTCAGACCAAATGCCTCTCTGGAGTTCAGACCCACCTCTGGCACTTCAAATGATCCCTCCTCCAAATGTTTTGGAGATGCCACTGCTGTGCCACCCTGGGAAATGGGCTGCATGGCTTGTTGATCCCTCTCCCCTCCCAGGGCACCTATGCCACCGTCTTCAAGGGGCGCAGCAAACTGACAGAAAACCTCGTGGCCCTCAAGGAAATCCGCCTGGAGCACGAGGAGGGAGCTCCTTGCACAGCCATACGGGAAGGTGAGGGGGAGAGGGACTTCAGCACAGCCCGTGTCCAGCTGGATTTGGGGTGGGTGGCACAGGTGGTGCCCGTGGTCAGTCCCAGGTGGATTTGGGGTGGGTGGCACAGGTGGCACCCGTGGTCAGCCCCCGGTCCTGCTGCCCCTCCCCTCTGCTGCCCCCTCCCTGCAGTGTCGCTGCTGAAGAACCTGAAACACGCCAACATCGTGACCCTGCACGACATCATCCACACCGAGCGCTCCCTCACCCTCGTCTTCGAGTACCTGGTGGGTCTGGGGGCTCTGTGGGAAGGGGGGATGGTGCCCTCCTGTGGGTGGGTGGTGGGGCCAAGGGGAGGACAGGCTGACCTGTTTCCTGCTGCAGGACAGCGACCTCAAGCAGTACCTGGATAACTGCGGGAACCTGATGAGTGTGCACAATGTGAAGGTGAGGGCTGTGCCTGGGCCCCCCTGCCCCTGCCTCTCCCTGTTTGTGGGGGGCTCACCCTGAGGGAGGAGCATTGCCAGGGGAGTCTGAAGACCTCTTCCCCCTTCAGTTCAGCCTTGTTACTCTGCTTTGACTTTTTCCAGCCTGTTCTGATGCTCCACTGGTGTTTCTCTGGTCTCTGCCACCCTCAATAGCATCAGTGTGTGTGCAGACTGTGTTCACCCCCTGTTCTGTGTCTCTGTGATGGGCCTGAACACACTCCCACAGCGTGTCCCACCCCAGGCCAGCCTGGAGGGTCTTTCCTGGCCATGAGGCTGAGATGCCTTGAGGCAGGTTCATTTTCAGGGCTCAGGTCCCCGTGCCAAAGGCAAAGCCCTTCTCCCCCTGCAGATCTTCATGTTCCAGCTGCTGCGTGGTCTGGCTTATTGCCACGGCAGGAAGATCCTGCACCGAGACCTCAAACCCCAGAACCTGCTCATCAACGAGAGGGGGGAGCTCAAACTGGCTGATTTTGGTAGGTGAACCTCCCCAGGGGTGATGCAGCATCAGAAGGGGGTGCAGCTCCTTGATGTCCATCCCTTCCATCCTCAGGACTGGCCAGAGCCAAGTCAGTGCCTACAAAAACATATTCCAACGAGGTGGTCACGCTGTGGTACCGACCCCCCGACGTCCTGCTGGGATCCACGGAATATTCCACCCCCATTGACATGTGGTGAGTCACAGCTCCAGGTGGAGCTCCCTGGGCTCTCTGAGATGGAGGGTCGGGCATTTCCAGCCAGGAGGAATTTCCATCCAGTCCTGGTTATGCCAGAGGGTGGGGGGCTCTCCCAGAGCTGTTTCCCAGGTCCTCAGAGTGTGCTGTCCCCATGGGGGTGAGTGGTGAATAGAAAGGACAGAGCTCCTGGAGATCATTGCCCTGCTCCAGGAGCCTCATCCCTGGCCAGGGGGTGGTGGGGGGTCCGCAGGGGTTGTCCCTCCCTAATCCAGGCGTCTCCTGCGCTGCAGGGGCGTCGGGTGCATCCACTACGAGATGGTGACGGGCAGGCCCATGTTCCCCGGCTCCACCGTGAAGGAGGAGCTGCACCTCATCTTCAGGCTGCTGGGTGAGCCAGGGCTGTGCTGTGCCCGCGTCCCCACGCGAGGGCAGTGCCTGCCTGCGGGAGCAGCGCCGAGCCGGGGATGGGCACGGCGGGGACGGGATGGGAGAGGGTGGGATGGGCTGGGAGAGGCTGCGAGAGCGTGGGCAGGGCTGGATAGAGGTGGGATGGTATGGGCAGGGTTTGCTGGGAGGGACTGGTGTGGCCAGGGGTGAGTGGGGTGGGCAGGCATGGGGTAGCATGGCATGAGCAGGGGTGATCTGGCATGGGCAGGGGTGGTCTGGCTGCCCACAGCCCCCCTCCAGGCTGGCAGAGGTGTGAGATGGTCCTTGCTGGAGTGCCAGCCCCCTGGAGATACTCATGGAGGCAGGAGACCCACACCCAGGAGGCTTTTCTTGCTGTGCCAAATGACCGTGGCAGGTTTACCTCTCTCCCCCTCCAGGTACCCCAACAGAGGACACCTGGCCTGGGATAACATCCAACGAGGAGTTCAAGGCTTACCATTTCACACAGTACCGAGCCCAGCCGTTAATAAATCACGCCCCAAGGTACCTCCTGGGGCAGGGGCACAAGCCAGGGGGGTGTTCACAGGGGGCCTGGGGACTCAGTCTCGTTTTCTCCTTGTGGTGCTGGAGGCTGCAGTGCCACCTGTCCCTGGGGGTAATTCTCTGACTATTGCACTCTCTCCTGGTTTTATTTCCTCCCTCTCAGGCTGGACTCAGAAGGCATTGACTTGCTGACAAACCTCCTTCTGGTGAGTGGCAGAGCAGCCTGGGTGGATGGCAAGGGGTTTGTCTCCAGGGAATGTGGCCTGACTGTCCCCCCACTGGCCCTGGAGCCACAGAGGCTGTGGCTGCAGAGTCAGCCATGGCCCCACAGCTGTCCCAAACCACCTCCCACCAGGAACAGTGGATCCTTTGCCCTGTGTCCTGTCCCACACAAGGGAGAGGCCACAAACCTGCTGACCCGTGAGGTACAGCACGGTCAGTGCCCTCCTGTGCTCCCACAGCGTGTGCTGTGCCCTGGGCTGGCACAGATGGCACTGGGAATGGCCTGCACACCCCCACGCTGCGTCTGTCACCCAGCAGATGACACTGCTGGGGCTCCTGGATGTGCAGAGGCGCCCAGATGTGCACACATCTGGCCTGTGTGCCCACTGAGCGCCGTGGCACAGGTGTGGCTGTTTGTAATGTCCTTTCTCTGGGGCTCTGTGCAGTACAGGGCCAAGGGCCGGATCTCAGCAGAGGCAGCCCTGCAGCACCCCTACTTCAAGAGCCTGGGAGAGAGGGTGCACCTCCTGCCTGACAGTGAGTGCCGCCTGTCCCCTCGGGGGGGGTGGGGGCAGGAAGGGTCCCTGGGTGGCCCCAGGGGGTGGTTTGCAGCCAGTGCCTCTGTCTTTGCTTGCTCAGAGGTGTTCCTGCTGCAGGGTGGGGTGGGAGCTTGGTGGCTGTGAGAGTAACAAACAGTTTAGGGAGGATGGGGAGCAGAGAGAGAGAGAGAGAGAGAGAGAAGAGCTCTGCTGAGGTGCCACATCAGGTGGCACTGCTGTCCCTCTCGGGTTTGCAGACTGCTGATGTCTCAGCCAGCTGGGCTGACCCCTCTCTCTGTCCCCTCTGCCTAGATGCCTCCATCTTCTCCCTGAAGGAGATCCAGCTTCAAAAGGACCCTGGATACCGAGGCTCAGCCTTCCAGCAGTCAGGTAGGACTGGGGAAAAGCCCACTGGCCTCTCCCAGGTGGTGCCACCAACTGTGCTGGCACTGGAATTACTCCCAGTGGCTCCCACATAGGAAAAAGCTCCTTGTAACCTGCTTTAGTCCACAGATTACCCCTGGGGCATCCTTGCTTGTCACCTACCAAGCTACTAAAGTCACATCTGGGGGTCCTGAGGCACAGGTCCCCCCTCCATGAATGCCGAGGGCTCAGAATCTCCCAACCCAGAGCACTTAGCTGCTCTGCAGTCACTGTCTGACCTCCCTGACCCATCTCCCTCTCTCTCTTCCTCAGCCCGAGGGAAGAACAGGAGGCAGAGTATATTTTAAACCCGGATCTCGTGTTCCCCTTGTCACCATGGAGATCGAAGCACTGAGAAAGGAGACGGCAACGCGCTCCGCCCGACCCGCAGGATCCCGACAGGGGCAGGACGGTGCTGGAGTGCCCTTGGCCTCAGGCTGTCCCCTGCCTGTCCCCAACCCCCCGGAGCTGCCGTTGATGGACCTGTGGCCTTGTTCCCCCTCTTGTTTTCATGTTGTCCCCACCAGACGTGAGCTGCCGCCCCTGTGCAGGTGCTCCAGGGAGGAGCTGCAGGACCATGTGCTGCCCCTTCCCTGGGGCTGGGCTGGGCACGGGGAGCTTTTGTGGGCACAGGGTGGTGTCTCCAAAGCTGTGCTGTTTGGCCCAGACAGGCATTTCTGAACATCTGCCCTTGCTCAGACCCCCTGCTCTGCACCTCCAGTTTCTTGGGGAGACACTTTGCAGCCACATCACGAGTCATGGGCATGACCCAGGTTGGCACTGCGAGGCTGCACCTGGAGCACAGAAACCAGGGCAGCCCCCCCTTGCTTCTGCCTGCAGAACCCCTTTTTCTCTCCCCATCTTTGGTCCCTGAATCCTGACAAGGACAGAGCAGCTGAAGGAGAGAGCATCCCCTTGCTCCCCCCTGCATTTTCCCCTCCTTGCCATCACTGTGTGCCCAAATTCAGCCAGTTTGATGTCCTGAGCTGAGAGCAGGGGCTGTCCCTGGGGGTGCAGGTGCCTGCAGGTGGGGCTGTGCAGGAGTGGGGCCAGGGGAGCAGTGGCTCTGTGCTGTCCCCCAGTGCTGTGCCAAGCCCTTCCCAGGCACTGATGGAGCAGCCCCTTGCTCACCCCCCACAGCCACGACCCTCTGTGCCACCGTCCCAGGGGGCAGCATGGGGGGCCCAGACGGTGCCTCAGGGGCACATCTCCCCCCTCCCATGGCTGAGCCCCCACTCCACAAGGCAGAGCCCGAGTCCTGCGCACCAAAGCCTTGCACACACCCACCTCAGTGCATTTCTACCCAGAGGAAGGGGGAGAGGTGCCAAACCTCCCACAGCTCAGCTGTGGGCACCAGAAATAGAGCTGGAGAGAAGCAAACCATCCCTCGAGCCTCCTTGCCTGGCCTCTGTGTGTGGATTGTCCCAGCCCTGCTCGGGTCGGTGCTGGGGACAGTGCTGTGTGTGAGATGTGAGTGTGCTGTGCTGGCTGGGGGTGTTTGCCCCTCCATGCACCTCAGGAACATGCCAGGTCCATGCTGGGCAGAGCAGCCCTGCTGCACCTCTCCCCCACAGCCTGCAGGCAGCCTGAAACGTCTGCAAGTGTGTGAGCATTGTGAGAAGTCTCTACTGTACATTATTCATATCATTTCCTTGGCTGCCCTGGATGACTGGCCCCCTCACCCCCTGGTCCTGCAGCCCCTGGGTGTGGCCAGGAGACTCTGGACTTGGCCGGTGCTGGGACTGTCACCTGGGATGGCACTGGCAGGGCACGCTGGTGCAGTGGGATGCATTGCTCGGGGATGGCAGCTCTCCATGCTGCTGTTTCCCCACGGAGCAGGGAGTGAGGGCGGGTTTCTGCTTTGCTCTGCGTCATTTCTTCTGTGATCCTTGGAAAACACGTAGCAGGAGGATAACTGTGGAGCCCCCAGAGCTCCCCAGAGCCCCTGGGATGTCTCCTCCCCGTGCCAGTGCTCGGTGCTCCCTGGGAGCTTCCCCATCGAGCAAAGCTGTTCATTGAGGTTTGTCCTAGACAAGCATCCAGACGTCTGCATTGTTTGAGGTTTGCCCATCCCTGCTCGGTTCCTTGCTCTGTGTCCAGCTTCCAGCAGGCTGAATAGCTCATTAATTGCTTCCATTTGATAGGGAAGAGCATGGACAGCCCCCAGCCCCAGTGACGCATTTCAGCCTCGTGGCTTTGCTGGTCCCCACTCCGGCTCCTGCTGCGGGGACGGTCCCCAGGGAGCTGGAGCCAGGCTGAGCCCTCCCACTGCCATCCTCCCTTTCACAAAGGAATTGCCTTGGATGGCAGGGATCTGTGGGGCAGATTGCACTTCCCAGGGCTCCCCCCGGGAATTTAGTGGGATAGCTCACGGATGCAGCAGCACCTTCAGGTAGATGGGTGAGGAGAGCTGGTGTGCCCAGGGGAGCAGAGCCTGGATCAGACCAAGGAAAGCAGGAATGCCCTCCAGCCGCCCTTGGGAAGCCCATTCAGGACACGTTTGACCTGTCTTTGTGCAGTTGTCTTGCTTGGTGTTACCATTCCCATGCACTGAGATTGCCTTGGGAATAAACTTCCTGGGCCATTGGATGCCCAGCTGAGCCTTCCCACATTCCCACTGGGAGGATGGAGACAGAACACACCAGACCACCAGAGATCTCTGGTCTCAGCTCTCCCCCATAAGACATACTCCTGCTGAAGGTAAAAGTCACCTACAGGAACCTCTGGGGAAAAGGCTCAGCAGTGACCACGTAGCCAGGAGGCATTCCCAGGGTCAGACAGCAAGGACCAAGGCTCTGGTAGCTCCTGTTTTTTTCTTTCCTAGCCTTTACCTTTCCTACAAATCCTCCCTGAAGGAGACATGCTTAGCCCCGAGTGCCACTAACAGCCCCAATTTAAGATAACCCCTTTTGTCCCGCTGATTTAGTGGGTATTTGATGCCTATTGAGGAGGGCGATAGAGTGTGCAAATATTTGGTGCCCCGCTGAGCAGGGTTTGATGTCCGAGCTCCCGTCGGGCTGGCAGAGCCCCGAGCCTTTGATCTCCACAGCTGGAAAGAAAAGGAGCTGCAGGTTGGCAGAGATCGGAGCCCAGAGCCAAATCCCCCTTCTCTGAGCCAGCATTCCAGTCTCCATAAGCTGGATTTAGGAGGAGAGGGATCTCTTGGATGCCCCATGCATAGGGCAGTGCCTCCCTGCCCTGTGCCTGCCCCAGCAGCTCATCCCTGGCAGGATGAGCTTTGGAGCACCAGCCAGCTCCCAAGTTGGATTTTTAACGAAAATGCTGGGAATTTCTGTGACTCTCCAGCATTTTTTCCTCACTTTGTGGATTCTCCCATCGACCCCGTTGTGGAGCAGCTTCCACTCCTGGCAGATGGGGAGTCCTGACAAAAGGAAACTCTTGCTTTGTCTTCCACACATTTGTCTTGGATTTTTTTCTATTTTTTTTACCATTTCTGGTGGAAAGTGGGAGTTTTGGCTGTGCCCTCAGGAAAAGCTGCGTTCTGATAGCTGGGCAAAGGAATGGCAGTGCTGAGCGAAGCAGGGTCTGTGTTTGGGACCACAGTCACACCTGAGCTGCTGCATTTCAGCTCCATCCCCACCTGCACACGCCTTTCCTGGCCCAGCCCTTTGCCAGGTCTATGGTAAGATTTTAAATAACAAAACTCGATTGTATCTTGGAGACTAAGGACAAAATTAGTGGGTTTTTTTCCTCTCTCCCTTACACAGGAGCACAAACCCCCACTAATTAAAGGGCATTTTCCCAGGGTTCCCAAATGTTTTCTTTGGGTTTTTTTTACCTGATCTCGCCTGCCAAAAGCTGTGGCTCTGTCTGATGGTGCTGCTCCAGCTGTGCTGCACATCTGCCCTGTCTCTGCACACTCAAGTGTTGCAGGGGATGATTTTGGCTGTCCCTGAGGGCAACGTCTGGGCACAGACACCGAAACCCACTCTCTGGTTCCTTCATTGCCTCTTCCATCCTCAGCGTTGTGCTCGTCCTCCAGCAGGAAAAATGGATGCAAGTGGCCAGGATGCTCAAACTGTGAATGTTCTCTGGTGTGATTCATTTGCAGAATACCAGTAATATATTTAACTAGTGTTGCACAAATGAAAGATGCATTTCAAAAGAAATGATTTTAAAGATTTATTCCAAAAGAAGCAATGCTGTCGGTTTTTTTCTTTTTTATAGAAAGTTTTTCTGGAATTAATGGAAAGGTACAAAAAAAAAAAAATAAAAGATTGTATCCATCTATCTTGTGTCTCGATGTTTTATAAGAATATTTCAATTTTTGTATTTCAGATGTGACGTGGACTGTTTTGTGGCTGTGCTAAGGCTGATACTACAGTTGTGTTGTGAATGCCCCAAAGCCAGCATTGGACAATAAACTTTATGGGAATATGGGATGGGTTTGTACAGGATAGAATTTTTCTCCTTTTTTTTTTTTTGGTAGGAGAAGGATCCACTTTGGGTTTGGGTTTTGGGTAGGTAGGACTGAAGGAATGTGGGTGGTCTCAGGTGTGAGTTGCTCCGTGGTGGGTGTTCAGGGAGGGGCAGCCGTGCCATTCCATGCCATTCCATGCCATTCCATGCCATCTTTGTTCCTTCCCACAGAATCATTCCCACAGCTTTCCCTGCAGCTCCAGGACACCTTTCCTGCTTCCAGGGCACATTTTGGCTGGTTGTCATAAACTCCCCAAGAGCACAAAAGGAGTTTTCCCAGCACCTGACCTTTGCAGGGGGGTGAAACAAGACCTGGGAGACTTGTGTGTAACAGGGAAATGTTTCTCTGGTCCTTGCATGGGTCCTGAGGCCCTAAATCAATATTGCCATAAGCCTATCAGGCAAATAAAGCCCAAGGCTGCCATGCCCAGCCCGGGGCTGCAAAACAACCAGAGGGCACAATGGGGAAGGGACAGGGGAGCCCTTTTTCCCACAGATCCAGCAGCTAAAATCCCCCTTGGATCAGAGTTCTCCAGCTCCACAGCCCCCTTTCCATATTCAGGCTCTCTGGCCTGTGGGTGCTGCAGGGAATCTACAGCCCCCAGTTCCCAGGAATGTGGGAAGAGCCAGAGCTGGGGGACAAGGGGACCTGTGGGGTCTGTGGGAGCAGAGCCCGTGGATGATGGGCTGGTTTAGGGAAGGGGACAATGCCCTTCATCCCCTCCCTGGGCTGCACCTCCAGCACACCCAGCCTGAGTCATGCCCAGTAACAACCTGTTTGCCAAACCAGTTCCTCCATCTGCTGCTCTCATTCCTGCAGTGTCACAGCTGCCGGTGCTGTGCCCGGGGAATGCTGCCCAGCACCCCCAGCCCACATCCCCCTCCTGCCTTCCAGGCATTCCCAGCTGCCCAAAGAGCCCGAGGAGCCCCCTGGGGAGTCCTCCTGCCTCTCCAGGGTGCTCCACACAGGTGCTCCTCAGTGTATCTGTCCATGGAGCTGGTGTGATACCTGCTGCCCTCACCAAGATTCTTTGGGTGTCATCATCCCATTGGTGCATTCTGGGGAGGCTCAGGTGGGTTGTTTCATTGCAGCCACCCCCGTGCCATGGTTTTAGTGCCTTGGTTTTAGTGCCATGAAGGAGGAAGCACACGGATTCCAGCTGGGTCCTGGTGGGTGTGTGGCTTATTTCAGCTGAGCAGCAGGAAAACGTGTAGGTGAGCACTTCCTCCTTTCAGACAAGTGCTACAAGATCTGTAATCACTGGGCCAACATTTCAGGCTAATGTTTGACCTAGAAGTGGAGCCAAGCTTTCCACATCACACTGTGTTTGGAAACTCTTGACCCCGAAGTACACGAGGTGAACATCTCGCTCGTGTGCCCATTCAGGCTGGGTTGAACATGGTTGGGGATGCTTGAGCATCTCTCATGCAGCCAAGAATAATTTGGCCCATCCTATGGGGAAGTTTACCCTGTGTTGTAAGAAGCATCCTGTCTTATCTCAGTAAGGTTCAGCAATTCAGGGTTATTTTCTTATCTGCCCAAGCTTGTTTGGTTTTTTTGGATGCATCAAAGTTCCCATCTCCAAATGTACATGTAGCTCTTGGACCCACCACACTGGCACTGCTGGCACGACTCCTGTGGTTTCTGAGGGTGTCAGCCCAGATTTGCCCTTTGTGCTCTTTGGCTAAAGAGGGACAGGGAAAACTTCACCAATGTCTCAGCCCCAGGCCTTGGCCAAGCTGCCAACCCAAACACTGGCAAAAGCCTTGGAGGAGCCTGTCCCTGGCACCTGCTGTCCCAAGCCTGGCTGTGGGGTCTCAGCAGGTTCCATCCCAAGGAAACCATTGGAAATCCTCTAACTGGAGCTGGATTTCCCCACTGTGTTGAGACTGGGTGAAGGGAAGCAATGGCAACAGAACAGCAGCAAATGAGAACCAGGCTGGGGTGAAGCAGGACCGAGCACAATAAAGTTGAGAAAGAAGTTGGAAAACTCAACTGACACAGTGTGAAAAGTCCCTGCTGTGCCTCTTGCTGTCCCAGGAATGACTGAGGGCACAGGAAAGGTGTTTCCCAGATGTGTTGGCTGTTTTGGAGCACCCCAAGGCACGCTGCTGGCTGCAGAAGTGCTGCCCTGCTCTGCTCTGCTCTGCTCCTCCTTCATTCATGGTTTCACTTTGCAGTTTGCAGCAAGTGCAAAACTGTGGGTGTTTAATTCAGTGCAAGAACAACATTGAGTTCAGTTTGGAAAACAGCCCAAAGTGCCTCCTCGTGAAGCTAATTCTGGTCTTGCATCCACTCACAGTCCTGTGGCTCGCATTTTTATGAGCTCCCTCCCAGGATCTGGATTTCAGTATGTGGAACCAGAAAGGATCTGTGTGTTCTTGTGCTGACTAACCCACCTACGCCTCGGTTCTTATTTGCAAGCATATCTTGCATGGTTTGTGTTATCCCTGACAGAACGGCCTGGTATTCCTGGAAGCAAGTGGATGGCATTTAGGGCAGTTGTTGTAGCTGGGGTAGGGGCTGTAACCACTGTTTGTCACCTCTGGTGTCTGGATGCTGCTTTTTCCATCTAGGAAACCTGCAAAGGTGGGGAAAGCTCAGCCATTTTATAGCTGGGAATTCAAGCCCCAGGAAGCTGATGCTCTCCCGTGATGGGGATGAAGCTGTGGAAGCCAGAGCAGAGTCCAGGCCTCCCAACTCCCTGTCCTGTAAAGGGAAGACCAAGATCAACATCAAGAATATGGTCCAGGGGAACCACAGGTCAGCCCTTTTCTTGGGGCAGAGCACCTGTTGTGTGGAAGGTGCTGTTCATCAAGCTGTTTCATCAAGCAAGTTGGCTCCATGAACAAGGAGATGTATGGATAAACAGGGTCAGGAGATGCGTTTCCCAGCAGTGTTTGATGGAAAGGCCTTTATTGTCACAATCTTTTCTCCCTCATCCCCTGCTTATGGGTGGAGAAGAGAATCTGAGGCACTTTGCAGCCGTCTCAAATCTAGTCCTTGCCTGGCAGGGAGAGCCTGAGGCTGTGGCTGCCAGGCTGTGCCCCAGCCTGCCCTCCATCCTGCCTGCCAGGCTGTGCCCCAGCCTC
The DNA here is from genome assembly GCA_026770055.1 of Myrmophylax atrothorax. NCBI lineage: Eukaryota > Metazoa > Chordata > Aves > Passeriformes > Thamnophilidae > Myrmophylax > Myrmophylax atrothorax. Next base: position 861,665 of record JAOXXN010000303.1, read on the forward strand.
CCCTCCATCCTGCCTGCCAGGCTGTTTAGGAAGGTGGTTCATCATGTAATGATAAAACCCAATTTCCGCCCTTGCCGTTGACTCACTCCCTGACCATGAGCAAAGAGCTTCATACCCTCTGGCCCTCAGTTTTCCCATCAGTCAGACAAGGATAAGGACATTGCTCCAGCCTTCCAGGCAGCTCAGCTGCTTCTTTGATTGTTTAATGGCTCCAGGTGCCGGTGCTGAGGAGGCCCAGCAACTGTGAGTGTGGGGCAGTGGGAGGGGTGGGTGCAATGACCCACCTGCCCCACTGTCACTTTGCTGGGGGAAGGGGACCTGACCTTGTCCTCCTTACTCTGGGAAGACTCCAATGGATGCCATGGGCATGGAAGAACAAGGACTTGGGTGCAATTTGGATTAGCTAAACATTAAGCTGTGGGCAGGTGGAAATGAGCCCCTGCAGCCCCGGAGCGGCATTCCTGAGGGCCGGGTCACAGGATGGGTGACTACCTGTGCCCAGGAAGGGCCCTGGAGCCAGATCCCCATCATGGCTGAGCTCCATCGATTCTGCTTTGCCTGAAAAGAGTGTTCTAAAAATTGCCAGTCTTTCCTAGCTAAAGTAGGTGAAATATTTATAAACCCATCCTCTAGAGAAGACCTTTTGCGTAAGCGCCGACTGCTCCGGCTTTAAAACACGCGCCCTCCCCCCGCCCCAAGACATCCTGTGCTTCTTATCAGGGAAGGGGCAACTTTAATTGCGTTTGTCTGGAAGGGTGGCACCTATTTACGGGCACGGGAGAGCGCAGGGTCGGTTGGCAGCAGGGGAAAAAAAAAAAGGAGGGGGTATTTCTGGATTTCCTGGCTTGGCTGTGCTCTGTTCCATCGCGTGTGTAGTTCAGTGCCGTGGGGGGCGTGCACCGCGCAGAGGGGTCGCCCCACTCTTGGAAAGATGATGCGAACGCCGTGGGGGGGAATTGGAAGGGAGGAGGAGGAGGAAGGAGGGGGACACGCGATGCTCGGGCTCGCTGCGGTGGCCGGGAGATGCGCCGGGGTCCGCCGGGGCGGCT
>JAOXXN010000303.1:863885-880889 GCA_026770055.1 Myrmophylax atrothorax
GCCGGAGCCCACCCAGCAGCGCAGCCCATCGCCCCGCGCCGCACCCACCATGTGGTGGGACGAGCGGGTGTCGGCGCGGTTCCGGAGGAACCTGCAGCCCACCCTCACCTACTGGAGCGTCTTCTTCAGCTTCGGCCTCTGCATCGCCTTCCTGGGGCCCACGCTGCTGGACCTGCGCTGCCAGACCCAGAGCTCGCTCTCCCAGATCACCTGGGTCTTCTTCTCCCAGCAGTTCTGCCTCCTGCTCGGCAGCTGCCTCGGAGGGGTCTTCAAGAGGACGTAAGCGCGGGGCACCCTCAGCGCCCCTCCCGTGCGGTCTCGGCTCCGCACAGACCCCCTGCCCTCCCCCGGCTCGGGGGCGGCAGCGCCAGCCCCCCTGCCCGGCTTTCGCCTCCCTCCTTCCCTCCCTCCGGCTTTGCCAGGATGCTGCGTGGGAAAAGTATTCCCGACGGAGCGGCCGTGGGCGCCGCGGAGGGTCCGCAGCCCCCTGGCCCGGGCGCTCGGAGGGAGGAGCGGGGCAGGAGCCGCTCCCGAGGCTCTCCCTGCCCGGCTCCGTCCCCTGCGAGAGACGCTGCCGGTCCCCGGAGCTCGGCGCAGCCACAGCCTTAGCGTGAAGTTACAGCCAGAACTTCCCGGGAGGGTATTTTCCTTAACCTCGATTGTTTGTCGGCAGAAATATTTTTGGAAGCGCGTTTTAATAACCTCGCGATGTGTCCGCGGGCCAGGCGTTGTGGCGCTTCCCGGGAGTTTGGGCAAACACGTGGTGGGATGTGCGTGGTCCTCGTGGCGTGGCTGTGGGGGGCACAAAGGCGGGGGGGCAGCAGGAATTGGAGGGGCTGGGGCAGAGCCGGGCACAGCCAAACACGGATTTGCAGCGAGCCTGCTGTCCAGGATGTGTTGAAAATAAATAAGCCACGATGGCTCAGCCCTAAAGATTGCCAGAGAGGCGTTTGATTTGAGGCTTGGTGACAGTTGTGAGAATCAGCTGATTATTTACATTGTCACTAATTCTCGAGCTGGTGATGTAACGTGGCAGCCCCGTGCGGGTCTGGTACACACACCGGGAGGATGGGTGAGGTGTGGATGGAAACATTCTGCTTGAATCCTTTCAAATGCTCGTTTGAAAACGCTTTGTTAAACATTTCTACGTTCTCACTCTTGGCTTGGGAAGTGAGCAGAGTGTTGGTAAAGGAGGAGCACCTGCAAATTGGTACATGGAACTGTCCTGGCTGGTGGAGCCCAGAGGTTTTGTGGAGCGGCAGGAGCTGCTCGTGGGGCTGTGCCAGGGCAGGAGGTGCCAGGTGGGGCACAGAGGATTGGGAACAGCACGTGGGAACTCGCTCTGGGTCTGACACGGATCTGAGACTGCTGGGTCAGCAGGCAGAGCCTTTGCCAGCCCCTGGGCTGCCTCACATATGTTTGAAGGAGCAGGGAAAGAAAATGCAGAATTGTTTCCTGCTGTCAGCTCCAACCAAAGCTCTGGCCCTGGGCACACAGTCCCATCTGGGGGGTTGTGCTTGGAGACTCCCAAACTTTTTGCTGCAGAGGGGAAAGAGTGTTTGCTGCTGGATGTGTTTGGGGGTGCAGCCTCTTGGGGTTTTGTGGAGTGCCTGTGAACCCCAAGTGAGGACTGACAGCCCTGCCAGGCAGGAGGGAATGTTTCAGAGCCTTGTGTAGCTCGGGAGCATTGTGGGGGTTACTCAGAGCCTGGCAGGGTACTGATGTGTGGGTTTGGATGGGCATATTAACTGTTCAGGTTCCAAGAGCTCCAGGACTATTCCCTCTTCAGGGGTGGATGGATTGAGCTGTCCTGCTGCTGAGGGTTTCTACTTCTGGGCCCTGCTGTGAGTTTATAAATCAAATTAGGGCAGCCCTGGTGCCAGGCAGGGAGGAGCACTGGACAGTTCATCTTTTCCAGTTAGGACATGGAAAGCAGCTCCAGAGCATCCCAAGTGTTCCCTGCCTGTGAGCAGCGAGCCAAGCCTGGCTGCAAGCTGTGTGTGATTCCTGAGGCCTGAGGAGCACTGAGTTTCTTGCTTGCTTTTGATTAAAATGTGTGCTGGTCTGAGTGATGGACTCGTGAGGGACAGCAGTGTTGGCACTGGACTCTGTGGCAGAAGTGGGGGGGGACCCTAAATAAAGTTTGGTTCCTCTCCCCAGAGAAGGTGCTGGATGCTGGGCTGTGGTCCCTGCTCCTGGCCCAGCTGGAACCCCAGAGCACTGTGGGGATGGAGCATAATGATGGCATGAATCCCTTCAGCAGGAGCCTGGGCTGCCAGAACCAGCTCCAGAATTCCCTTTCATGTGAGATTTCAAGGAAGAAGTTTGCCACTGTGAGGTTCCCTGAGGGATGATGGTTTTGCTGTCCTGGAGTCCTTGCTGGTCCCTTCCTGGCTCTCTGGGGGTGCACAGTCAGGGCTGGGGGAGCAGCCTGTGACTACAAGGTGTGTTCTTTGAGCTCACACTCGGGTTCACAAGAGGCTGCTGCTCTCTGGTAACACGTTCTTGGGGTCTGCTGGGTTGCTGTGACAAGCTCTGCTTGAGGAAATGCAGCTTTTCATGGGGTGTTTGTGTGAGTGGGTTGGGATTGAGGTGGAGTGGGAGCCCTGGCTCAAACCCTGGTGCTGCTCTGGTGTTTTAGAGGCTCCTGGGGCACAGCCAAACCTGGCAGGAGCTGGTGCCCTCTCTAAGGAATCCTTTGACTGAGGGCACCTGACTCCCTCCCTGGGCTCAGAAACCCAACAGGGAGGTGAGATTTTTGGGAATTCCACCCCAGAGCAGCAAATGCACCCAGCACTGCGAGCTCTGTTCACCTGCATCCTCTCTGACTGTCCCTTTTGCTTCCCACTTTCCCATTTTGTTGGATTTTAGAAGTTAAACTGGCACTCCCTCTGTGCTGCTGTGCTCCACACCCTGATGACAGAAGCACCAGAGTAACTGAGCTCCTGAGCCCCAGTTTGGGGGTTTTATCCAGAAACTGCATTTTTGTGTCCTGCTGAATATTTACTCTTGCTCCCAGTGGTGGGCTCAGCCCTGAGCTGGTCCCACTGGTGTTGGCAGAGAAGAGGAGAGGACTGGTGGGTCTGGTGATGTGTTGGAGCCCTGAGCAGGCTCCACTCGCAGTGATCCCCACCAGGACCCGGAGGAGGGATGAGATGGGACCCTTTTACTCTCAGCTTTACCTTAGGGCACCTGTGCATGTCACAGCTGAGAGTGATGACCCTGTTCTCTCCCTGCCCTTCAGACTCCCATCTTCTGAAGGTTTCAGCTCCAGCCTGTGGCTGGTGCACACAGGACACTTCTCCCTGCAAAGGGAAACCTTTTGTTGCTGAGAGAGCAGCACAGTGACTTGAGCGTGAGCTCCTTGGGGCAGGCAATGCTTCCTGAGCCTGGCTGTACTTCCTGCTGGAGACAGGGGGACTGAAGGCTGATGTGGAATAATCCACACCTCCTCCATGTCCTCACCTTGTCCCCTTAGGGCTTTGGGGTTTTAATGATCAGTTTTGCAAGTCTGAGTTAGCCTGATTATCATTTTTCTTCTTGATGTGAGTGACTTAGAAAACACTCCCTGGGGTGGAGAAAAATGTGCTGGAAGTTGAAGAGAGCAGAGCCTGCTGCAGTGGGAACTCCGAGGTGGGGGTTCTGTGGGCTGTGTGGGAAGGAGGGGAAGCTTTGCTGGCTGTGACTACAGGACTGAGTGTAGAGTTGATCACCCTCATGGAGATCAGCCTGAACCTCTCAGAGCAGGCACAGACCTTCCCTCCAGCCTTGTGATGGAGGCAGGACATGCTCTGGGGGGTCCTGAAACAGAGTCTGTGACATTCCAAGACTCATTTCATACCCTGCTGAAGTGGAGCCTGCCCTGGGCACAGCCACAGCTGGCCCAGAGCTGTGCTGGGCACGAGGACTGGTTAGTGGTGGGGACACAGTGGTGTCAGAGAGCCCTTTGGAGGGGTCATCGATTGGCATCATCCAGGCACAAGGTGCTCTGAGAGCCAGGGGGGACCTCAGTTAAGGATGATTTTAAAAGGGTTTGTTTCCCCAGAAATCCCCCCGAGGGTTGTTTGGTGCCTCCCTGGGTGCTGAGCCGTGTCCTGCAGCTCCTTCCTTTGGGTCTGCCGTGGGCAGCAGCAGTTTCTGGGTGCCCCCTAATTAATGCCAGAGCCAGGGAGGGGCAGCAGGGCTGTGTTCCACCCTGGGCTGGTGTTTGCAGGGGGTACAACTGTGCTTTTTACCTTATGGCAGGAAATTTTTACTCATTGGGGAAACTGAGGTGATATTTTCAAGGCTTATTAAGGATGCCACATCATCCCCAATTAATGCTTCCCTCCAGCAGGGAAGGTGCTCCCCAGCCACGTGCTGGCAGTGCCCCGGTGGCTTTGCTGAGGCTGCAGAAGGGCAGAGGCGTTTTGGGGATGTCTCCTGTGCTTCCCCCATCACTCCCAGCCTCGGGGGCACCAGCTGCTGCTGCCTCTGCCTCTCCCCCTCCTGCTGCACCCTGGAGAGAGCTGCCTCATCTCTCCAGGCTCGGGGCTGCTCCTCTCTCATTTGTGAGCAGCTTTTGCTGCCGTGACTGTGCACATCTCGCCTGGCTCCCTCCCTCCTCCCCCAGAAATCCCACACTGGCTCCTGGGCTTGCTGTCAGAGGAGGATCAGCAGTTACAGCCTCGTGCAGTGCTGTCTGCTCCAGTCTGGGCTGGCTGGCAGGTGAGCTGGGCCAGGTGATGTGGGCACACCAGGGCCAGGGTCATGCCACTGGGCAGGAGGATAAAGCAGAGGTGCCCTTGGCCCATTTTCTCCACGGTGCTATTGAAGTGCAGGGTAAGCAACGAGCAGGACTGGAGGGCCACACAGGAACACAGTGCCATGGCCAAGGCCAGGCTGTTCTGGACGAGCAGGCAGGGCATGGGGGGATGGCACCGATGTGCCCCCCAGCTCTGCTGTGCTTCCAGCTTCTGCCTCCTCCTGCCCTGGCAGAGTGGGATGGGGGTGTTTTCCATGCTGGGGATGTACCTGTGCACTGCCAGCCCTTTGCTGTGGACAGACCCACATCCCCCAGCACACCCCAATTATTGCTAATTACCACTCATTAAGCAGCTGCTGACCATTGCACTGGGCAGCGTGGGGTGGGACAGGGCCTGCCTGTGCTCCTCGCTGTGCCTTTCCAGCCCCATCTCTGTGCTGCTTCCAGTGCTTCGCTGTCTGGTCCCTGTTTCCTTCCTTCCTTCCTGCCTTCCCCCTTGGCAGCGCCGGCGCCGCGCGGTGCCAGCCCGGCTCCGTTCCCTGGCTCGGCCACTCTCGCCAGGAGCTGCTGCCAGACCCCAGAGGGCACACACCAGCTTTGCCTCCACCACACCCAGCCCTGGAGCTGCCCTGGTGGACCTCGTGGGTTGGGGAGTGGCTGCACCAGGAGTGGCAGCAGTGCCAAATCCCACCTTGTCGTGCTGAGAGGAGAGATGGTGCTGCCAGAACAGAGATGGCACAGGGCACAGAGAGGGAAGTGCAGTGGCTTCCCTGTGTTCCCTGTGAGTAGGACAGCATGTTCAAGCAGGGCTGGGATGACATGGTGATGTGGGTGCCAGCAGCTCTTGTGGGATACATGAGAGAGAATGTCCCAGAGCTGCTCAAATGTCCTGATGTGGCCTCACCTACACATACCCACATCCCTTTCCATCCCCAGATCTGCCCAGTTAACAAGGGAAGGTTGTTACTTGGCCTTTAAACACACAGAAGATGGGTTTGAAGGGATAGTTACTCTTCTCCACAGAAGATCTGCCTCTTCCAGGCATCAGACTCCGTGCAGGAGGTGGCAGTGCTTGTGTGCACGTCTCCTGCTGGTGCCTGCAGCACCCACTGACCCGGGGCTGGAAGCAGGGGGCAGGTGTGGTGTGGGTGCTGCTCTCCTGGTACTGATTCTGTCCTGTCTTTCCCACTCCCAGGTTGGCTCAGTCCCTGTTTGCACTCTTCGCCTCATCCCTGGCCATCTCCCTGGTCTTTGCCATCATCCCTCTGTGCCACAATGTGGTGGTCCTGGCTGTGGTCATGGCTGTGGCAGGACTGGCCATGGGTTGCATCGACACCATCTCCAACATGCAGCTGGTGAAGATCTACCAGAAGGACTCTGCCATTTTCCTGCAGGTGAGTGTGGGTTCCTTCCTCCCCTGGGGCTGTTCTTCCTCAGGGGAGGAGGAGGAGGAGTGAGGGTTTCTGCCACCTCCCTGCGGAGCTGTGACCCCCCTGCCCTGTTGGGTGTCTCCTCTCCTGCAGGCCCTTCACTTCTTCGTGGGCTTTGGGGCGCTGCTGAGCCCCCTGATCGCCGACCCCTTCCTGTCTGACACCAACTGCATCCTGTCCAACTCCACGGCCAACGCCTCCCGCAACCTCCCGCACATCCGCAAGTCGCTGCTGCCGCACCACCCGGGCAACCTGTCCCACTACGACCTGCCCATGAAGGGCATGGTGGTCACACGTGTCTCCTACGCCTTCTGGATCATGGCCCTCATCAATGTAAGTGCCAGTGGCCTGGGATGTTGCCGGGGCCATCCCTGCTCCTCAGGTTTGCAGGAGGATGTGGTGGGTGGAGTGTTGGTGCCTGTTGGGTGGTCCCAGCAAGGGAAGAGACACGAGGGTGGTTGTGTTGGTCCACAGAGAAGGCTCATTTTTCTGCCAAGTGCCCAGTTTCCACCAGGGCAGGACTCTGTGAAGCAGAGAGATGAGAGAGGATGGAGTGGAGGTGCCATCCTGCAGGGTTTGTCTGAGCTCTCTGGGAGCAGTTTATTCCTCCAGGATCTGCTGGGCAGGAGTTAGAGCAGCAAACTCCCCTCAGAGCCACAGGGTCTTCCTCCGTGGTGAGCTGGGGAGGAGCTCAGTGGTGTGGGGATGGTGTGCCAGGAAGGGTTTGCCAGGGTATTCACAGGAACGTGCCCAGCAGTGAACTGGTGGCTGAAAGCTCAGTCAGGGTCTCTGCCAAGGTGTTGTGTTTCCCTGGGGCACCACAGCTGATTAGAAGCCCTGTGGCCCTTCCTTTGAGAGGGAGATGGGGTTTGGTGCCCACCCTCTTTCCCTGCCCTGCAGAGTCCCAGAGCAAATCCCCAGATCCCCAGCAAGCTGCTCCTTCCTGCAGGCTCTGGGCTCTCTGGTGGAATCATGGAATAGAATCACAGGATGGTTTGGGCTCCCTCCACCCCCTGCCCTGGGCAGGGTTGCCATTCACCAGGTGGCTCAGGGTCCTGTCCAACTTTATTCCCATCCCTTTATTCCTTATCTCTGGTTAATACCAAATCCCAGCAGGGTTAAATCCAGCTGGTCCCTTGCCCAGCCTGGCAGGGCTGTGGCCATGCTGTGCCCATCTCCAGTCCCTCTGCTGTCCCTGCCCTGGCAGCAGGAGCCCTTCCACACGTGTCTAATGGCTCGTGTAGATCTGCAGTGATAAGAGCACAGTGAGTTGTTGGAGGGAACATCAGCCCTGCCAAGTGGGTGCTGCTCATGCCAGGGCTGATGCCAAGCCTGGTTATGATTCGTGAATGGGGTCCTGGGGTGCCCTGTGGGCAGAGCAGAGCCCAGTCCCTGGAGCCCTTGCTGTAAAGTGCCCTGTTCTCTGTTTATAAAGATCTGGCAGGGCAGAGAGTGCCAATCTGGTGCCCCTTTTGCCCACCTGAGAGCTCCTGCAAGTGGAGGTGAGGGATGATCCTGCCCAAAGGACCTCCTGGTCTCTGGCTGCCCTGCAGCCCCTTCCCTCTGACCCTCAGGCACTGCCCTGCTGCCAAGGCACGAGGAGGTGTGGATGCTCCTTCTCCCTGGCCCAGCAGCCCTGGATCTTTGCCCATTCCACCTGCACTGGGCAAAGGGAATTGGTTTCCTTGTGTCCTTCCAGTTTTTGAGTAACTCAGACCTGCCCCAGAGCCCCCCAGGCAGAGGTTTCACAGCTCTGGGAGCAGAGCAGGCAGGGGCTGGACTGAGCTCCTGTACCAAAAGAACGCTCTGCCTGCTTGGAGAAGCAGCTTTAATTACCTCCAACTCTGCCCATGCCATGGGAAATGTGCTTTTAATTACACCTGAGCCTTTTCTCCTTTGCCAGTCAATCCTGAGCAAACTAATTGAGTTTTGAAGCAGCATTTAATACCTGAGAGTGTGTCTGACCCTGGGAGCACTGCTGGGGGTTGCCAGACCCTTCTTTGTTCCCAGCAGTGTCCTGTGGACATTCTGGGGCAGGGAGGGACCCCAGGCTGTGCCCAGCGGGTTGTGAGCTGGGCTGGTGCATCACGCCGTGCCCAAGTGCCATTTGCCTGGGGGGGGGTTGGGGGATGTGCACACCCTGAGCACAGAATTCCTACAGTGTCCGGGACCAGGAATGTGGCAGGGGGTGGGGGGCTGGAGACCTGTGGGCTTTGGGATGAGGGTTAAAACACCCTAAGCAGAGTGGGGAGCTGGATGTCCCCAGCTCTGGAGTGTGTCCCTGTGCCAGAGCCAGGCTGTCCTCCCCAACTCCTCACCCAGGGAACTGACTTTATTCCTTGTTTAAACCAACACAGCCCACTGGAGATGCTGAGAGTGCTTCAGTTCCAAAGCTGCTGACCCTTCTTTAAGGTGTAAAAGTCAGGGGGAGATGATGGTAAGGGGTATTTACCCCCCAGGGCTGTGGATAAACTGAATAACCTACAGAAATGGAAACCAGGACCAGCAGCTTTGTTATAAAACACTCCAAAGCCCCATTTGCATCCCAGTTTTCACAGGGATTGTTCATTCTGACAAGGCACAAGCTGAAATGATTCATTTTGAGTTCTTGCTTTTGTGTTTAAAGTGGCAATGTCTCAATCTGACTCTGGCACGAGGGTGATGTGCAAAGCTGACAGTTGTGTCGATGTTACTGAAACGAAATGGTTTTGCTTCAGTCAAATTAAACAGCTCAACATAATCAAAACAAAGTGCCTGGATGAGTCCTGGCCAAAATCTTCCATTCTGAGAGAAAAATTTCGCCTTTTCATCCAGATTTGGAACAAAAACATATTTTAAAATCCAGTTTCCCACAGAACGGAAATTTCATCATCCAACACGTTCCAAGGGGCTGGAAATCAGGAAAATGCTCCTCTGGGAGGGCTGTTTGTCAGGAAGGTGCATTCCCAGGGGCAGTGGGGGACACTCCACTGTGCTTGGGTTGCTCCAAAGCAGCCTGGGCACAACAGCAGGGAATGTTCCCTGGGCTGTGCCTGGGGGGAGAGAGCGAGGGGGCAGCTGGAGGGAAGGGGCTGGATCATCCTGAGTTTGTAAGGGTGGTTAAAAGCTGCCAGGGGAGGGGAGGGCACAGCCCTGGCACTCTGGCAAGGGAGCTGCTGGAGGGCTGGGCTCCTGCTGCCTGCTCGGTCCTGGGACACTCAGGTGCCTCTTTCCCCTTGGAAAAAGCAAAACCTTGGGCTGAAAAAGGCAGCAGAATTACCCTGGGATGAAAATCTGTGAGCAAATGGCTGCTCAGGATGGGGGGCTGGGCGGGGGGGGGACTGGGGGTGCAGCTTGGTGGGGTTGGGGACAGTGGGGGACACTGGGGACTCTGCAGGGGGGTCTTTGTTGTGGTGCCCCATCCCCTGTGCCCACCTCAGAGCTGTGGCTGGACCCTCCTGTGGGCCAGGTGGGCACAGGTGACTGTCCCCCAGGGGAAGTGCCAGCCATGGGTGGGACCCCCCAGGAATGGAGCAGCCTGGTCAAAGCCAGAGGGACCTGCTTGCTCTGGGATAAGGATGTGGAGAGCAGGGATACACCTGCACTTGGGGAATTAGAAGGTCCCAAATTAGGGCCTTTTTCTCTGCAGGACTCAAGTGCCCCTTGAGGCTGGAAGTTCCCAGGGCCATTGTCTGTATGGCCAGTCCCTCTGTTGGGGTATTTTTTTTGCCAAATCTGCAGTTTAGAAGACTAAAATCTGGTGCTGACCTCCGGAAGGATCAGGACTATCAAGCAAATGCATTTTTCTTCCATGGGACCGAACTAACTGTTCCTATTCCCATTGTTCCCAGAACAATGAGGACTCATAAATGAACTGAGTGAGGCGAGAGAGGCAGGCTGGGGGTGGGGGGGAGTTCTCCATACATTTAAATCGTGCCACGAGCCAACAAAAGGCAGGAAATTTGGAGCTGGAGCTCACACTTGCTCGCAGACATGCAGAAAACAAGAGAATGAGCTGTCACTTAGGATTTCCTGGCTTTCTCCCCCAGTTTGCTGCAGAGTAAACACCACTGGGTTGTGATGGGAGGGCTGGCAAGGGGCAGAACTGCTCCCTTTGCCTCCCTCTGTTTTCTCACCAAAAGAAAGAGCAATTCCCAGGGGGCTTGGAGGCCCCAGCGAGTCGTGGGAGTGTGCAGGGAGCAGGCTCATCCCCTGGGAGCTCAGAGCCAGGGAATCTGCTGGTGTGGCTGCTGCCTGATGGATCCAGAGGGCAGGGACAAGCCCAGGTCCCTGTGTCAGGCAGGAAGGGCCTGGGAGGGTGGGACTGCAGGGAATGGGACTGGCTGTGCTGGGAGCACCCCTGGGTGCACAGGGGTGTCTCAGACAGTGACAGCAGTGGCTGGGGGTCCCCTGTCCTCATTGCAGGTCCCTCCTGGTCCAGAGGCTGAGCCCAGGGGCTGTTTGAAGTCACTCAGCTGTAGCTGTGCTGTCACTGTTGGCCTGGGAACCACGAGCTCCTCTCTTAGGAGATGCTGAGCAACCTCTGCTGATGGCTGGGGATGGGGCTTGGAGCAGCTTGTTCTTCCCTTCCAGAGAATTCCAGCCACAGAAAGTCTCCCACTGAAAGTTTCCACAGGCAAAAGCTGCTTTATTGTTTTATTCTTTGGGCAGAAGTGGCCAAATGTTGGACACCGGAATGTTTTGCTTTTGAAGGGCTGGGCTGGTGTTTCATGAGGTTTGTCTTCAGGTGCTTCTGTCCCTGTGCCCAGTGCCAGGTGGAGGGTCCCCAGCCCACCTGACATCCCACAGGGACTGGCTGGAGATGCCCCAGCAGACCAGGAGACTTTTGTCTCAACCTGCTTTGTTTTTCCCCCTCTCTACTGTCCCCCAGCGAGCTCCATCCCTCCCCCAGTGGCTCTGCCCTCACCTCCCTTCCTGTGCCAGCTGGGTCACCACTCTGAGTCATGAAACCCTGCCTAGAAATTACATGTTGTTACATCACTGCATGGAATAAATAACCAGAGTTGGTTCATGCCAGGTGACATTTTTTTCAGACTTACTTCAGAACTTTCAACACCACATGAGTGTTGACTGGTGTGTGGATAAGGGACAGAGCATTTCAGGCTCCTCTGAGTCTGTTGTCATCCTCTGTCCTTGCCCTTGGGGGTCAATTCAGGCACCTGCAGTGTGTCTGCTGGTTCTGGGGGGCTGTGCCGTGTTTGAAAGGCTTGCCACGCTCACCTGCCCTCTGCCCTGCCCAGCTGCCCGTGCCCATCGCCGTGTTCTTCCTGCTCTACAAGGAGCGGATGGTGCCGTGTCTGGGCGGGAGCAGCCACCCCCTGCTGTCTGCGGATGAGCTGGCGCTGGAGACACGGCCCGTGGACAAGGAGGAGCTGCCCACCCCTGTGCAGAGAGCCCAGGCAGCTGCAGGTGAGCTGGGGGCACTGCCCTCCGGGGCTGGGGCAGAGGAACCAAGCCTGGGGTGTGTCTGAGTTAACAAGTGAGATCCAGAGGTGCTGTCTGAGGAGGAAACTTTGCACAGTGTACACATGAATGTGGGCCAGGAGCACTCAGACAATCCAAACAAGCCATTTGGTGCCCAATTACCCTCAAATTAGATGGAACCCCTGAAGAGAGATTAGAATCCTAATCCTGTTCAGGGCTCCAGGCTGTGTTTCTCCAAGCCACCCTAACACTAACCCTGGGCTCCCCAGTCCTTCAGGCACAGGTGGAGGTTGTGCCCTCTGTTCCCTCTGGGTTTGGGTGGGGGTCTCCCTGCCTGCTCAGTTTAAAAGTGGCCAGATGCTGATTTTTCTGGGAAAGGAATAAGGACAGTGCCCTTGGTTGAGGGGAAGAGTTAAATCCAGCAATAGTTTGCTCTTGAGCTTGTGACTACACCCTGTTTTGGGGACAATAGTGACATTGTTCTTTGCTACCCAGGAGAAACTATCAAAGCAAATTCTGTGGTTGAACAGTGATTCTGGGAAGTAAACACGGCTTGGGGCTGTCAGGGGAGGTGCTCAGTGCTGGTTCTGGAGAGATGGCTCTACCTGAGCAGGAACAGGGAATTTCAGGGAGTTCTTGGAGGTGGGAGCAGCTGAGATGGGAAGTGCTGCAGGGAAGGGCCATGGAGTGGATTCTCTGGTGTGTCGTAAGGTTGTGTTCATCTGACAGTGTTCCACAACCCCTTGGGGCTTCATGTCCTTCAGATCTCCATCTTCCTCTTGAGTGCAGTTGGGATAACCCTCAGGGAAGCAGGAGAGGGCTGTGCACTGACTGCTGGAATCTCTGACAGTGCTGGTCCCTCTCCCCAGCAGGGAGAATCTCCTCCCTGCCAAGCAGGATGTCCTGCACAGGACTCAGGTGCTGCCTCAGCAGCAGCCCCTGGCACATCCCAGAGGAGTGTCCTTCCCAAGGATGGGAAGGTTGGGAATTCTGGGATCCTGCCCCCCAGCTTTGCCAGGCTCCCAGGGGGCTGTTCAGAGCTGTGTGTTTAACACTCTCTTCCCAAAGTTGGCTTGTTTGGTTAAATATAATTAACCCAAGGACTGTGAGCTCTCCTGGGCAGGACTCTCCTGTGTGGTGTGGTGGTTCCAAGGGTGAGGAGCTCTGAGTGCTGTGCTCAGGTGGGCTTGGTTTTATTGCCTCTGAGAGCAGGGCCAGCAATGGGGGGGCCCTAAATGGGAAGAGGAGCACAGGCAGCTCCAGAAGGAGCAGTGGCTGGAGATCCAGGAGCCCAGTCTGTGGAGAGCAGCCCATGAACAATCCATCTCCCCTCTGACAGCTCAGGGGTGGGCAGGGGGGAGGTGGTGCCAGCCGAGGTCAGCAGTGCCCCAGGTCCACAGTCCTCTCTGAATGTGGGCACAAAACAAAGCCCCACTGAGGGCTGGCAGCCACCCAGCCCCAGGGGGACCTTCAGCTCAGTTTGCCTTGCATTGTTTTTCCCCAGGTCACGATGACTTACTCAGCTGCTGCCAAAGCAAAAACTTCAGAGGGGCTTCTTCCACCTACCTAGCAGTGCACGTCACTGGGGCTCTTGTTCTCTTCATGACTGATGGGATTGTGGTGAGTTCAGCTGAGAGAGGGCTCTTGTCTGAGCAAAGCCCTCTGCCTTTCTTCCTTCCAAACCACTTGTAACAGCCCAAACCCAGCACGTGGCCTCTCTGGGTTGGGCACCAGGGTGTGCCAAGCGGCACAGTGGGGCCCAAGGAGCTCATTCAAAGCTAATCACAGTCAGGCTGATGGGTGTCCTGCGTCCTGGGAGGTTTCTGGGGCTTCTCCTGGGCTCTGTGGTGTTGCAGCTCCTTTGCTTCTGCCACTGACCACAGCTGGTTCAGAGCTGGAGCTGGGATGTCTGCACAGCAGAGGTCTCTTCTCGCTCCAGCCAAGAGGCAAGAGGAGCTTCCTTTTAATCCATGAGAAATGGTGGCTCTTGGTTTGAAGGGTCTCCTGAGCCCTCAAAGTGCAAGCTGAGAGCAGGTGGGGACAGTGCAGCCCTGAGGTGGCCTGGCAGCCTGTCCCTGCCTGGGCTTTGCTCTGTGTGGCACCTCTGTCCAAGCTGACTCTTGGCTGGCAACATTCAGTTCTTCTTTCAACAGCTTTAAAACACTGCTGGGTCTTAGTGGGGTGTTAATCAGGGGCCTGAGCTGGGTGGGGTTGCACAGCAGCTGAGAGGTACAGAACTTCCCAGGACCTTCATCTTGAAGGATGGTCAGCTCTGGGTTCTAAATGTGATATTTTGAGAGCGTGGAATCCCAAAAGGACAAGGCAGTCCCTGGGGAAGAGGGAATCTCTGGGAATCTCTGCAGATGGACCTCAGCAAGCATTTCACCTGGTGTTGCTGTTAAGTCTTGCCCTCTTAGCAGAGCTTCAGTCCTGTGCTCTGCTGCTGCTGGAAGCTGCAACCCCTTGGGAACAGGTTCCTGCAGGTGCCAGGTGGGGTCCCAGCAGCACCCCCAGGGGTGAGAGGTGGGTTCCTGCCCCAGGGGTGAGAGGTGGGTTCCTGCCCCAGGGGTGACACAGCTCTGGTTTCCCTGCAGGGAGAGTACTCGGGCTTCGTGTACAGCTACGCCGTGGAGGAGCCTCTCAGCGTGGTGCACAAGGTGGCTGGGTACCTGCCCAGCCTCTTCTGGGCCTTCATCACCCTGGGCAGGCTCATCTCCATCCCCGTGTCCTACCGCATGAAACCGGCGACCATGGTCTTCATCAACGTGGTGAGCAGCGTTGGGTCAGCCTTGTCCTGCTGCTCCAGCTCCTCTCGTGCCACCCCCAGGGCAGGTTGGCACCAGGTGCCCTTCACACTTCAGACTTGATGGCACAACTTTTCTGAGCCTGCTCCTCAGTTGGTCTGGTGTGAGAGCTGTGAGAGCACCTCGTGAATTCTCCACCAGCTTTATTTGCTCTGCACACTCGGTGCCTGCAGGGACAGGAATTCCTGTGCTCCCCTTGGCAGAGGGAAGGTCATCCCATAAATTCCCTGCTTACACTGTAGCAGTTGTCAAAGAAACCAGAGTGCTGTGAGGTGGCTTAAATTAATAAAAGAGGGGAAGGAAGCCTTTCAGGATATCCAAGGGAGATGTGGGAGGATGAGGCACAAGGAGGGAGGGAGATGATCCTGTTCCCGTTTCTGACAAAGAAGGGACTGAGAAGGCAGTTAATTTACAATTTATTTACACCAGAAGTTACTGTGGTGGGGAGTTTCACAGCTGATACTGTGAGGCCAAGCACAAACAAAGGGTGCTGAGAAGAGCCATTTTTG
Source organism: Myrmophylax atrothorax (assembly GCA_026770055.1). NCBI lineage: Eukaryota > Metazoa > Chordata > Aves > Passeriformes > Thamnophilidae > Myrmophylax > Myrmophylax atrothorax. The sequence continues at coordinate 878,797 of JAOXXN010000303.1, forward strand.
GATATTTTAAGTAAAAATTCACTTGCCTGGCACTGCCCCCTGTGCAGTGCTGGGAGCTGGCACTGCCCCTGTGGGATACACCAGCTCTGGGAGTCACTGCAGGGTCACAACGAACTGCAGCTTGAATTCAGCTTCTTTAGAGTCCAAACGGCCCTTGAGTTCGTGCCCATGAGCCACAATCAGGGCCGAGACAATAATTCCAAAGCAGCTGGAATGTCAGAGCTCCCTCTGCTGACTCTGCCCGGGCTCACTTGGGCACCAAAGCAGGTTAAAGAATTACTAGTGATAGAAATCTGCAAATATCATGGAAGGAGCAGTACTACAGTATTTATTATTTGATTTAACACTATATAGTAATAGTTACATAGCTAGTAATATACTGATAATTATTATATTAATTCATTTAAATATTATATATTAATTTTATATTAATTCTATTAAATATAAATACATATTTTTTCAGATACAAACTTAAGTTCCTACATAAGTTGAGACTTAAGTACCAAGTTATAATATAGAATCCTGTTACAAAGAGTACCAAATTCCTTAAATGCAGATGGATTTTATTTGTGTGGTCCCTTCACTTTCTCAAAAACTCATCTTTTTTCTGCACATCTTCTAGTCCAGGTTATTTTTAACTCTTAGAAGTAAGGTCCAAACTGAGCATTTCTGTGTGTGCTGTTCCCAGGTGGGAGTGCTGATCACCTTCCTCCTGCTGCTGCTTTTCTCCTCCAGCGTCGTGTTCCTGTTCGTGGGCACGGCGTCCCTGGGGCTGTTCCTCAGCAGCACCTTCCCCAGCATGTTGGCCTACACTGAGGACATCCTGCAGTACCAAGGTGAGCTGGGACTGGGGCGGGCTCTGGGAGCGGGTGGGCACTCAGGTCCCAGCACCTCCTGCCCTCTCAGGGGTGCCCAGGGGGCAGGGAGGGCACGGCTGCTTTGGAATGCAATGTTTGTTCAGGCTTGGAGGCAGAAAACCAGACTGAAAGCACCTCTGCTTCCTTGGCTAACACCTTCCCCAGGCAGGGAGCCAGCCTGGCCCTGCTGTCCTGCAGCTCGAGGGATCTCAGGCTCACAGAAGTGCTGCTGCAGAGGCTTTTACAGGGAAATAGTTTTGCAAACACCCAGAGATTGTCAGTGAGCTGAAAATGCCAGTCTGGCCAGCCCTGCCAGGAGGGCTCTGCCAACCTCTGTCTCGGGGGCAGTGAGGCAGAAAAATGAGAAACTTTCCAGCAAGAAGCAACATCAGCTGTGCCAGCAGAGACAAGGGGTAGGAGATTTGGAGGTTGGCTTAAACTGTGACCTTTCTGCAGGTGAAATGGGGCGTTTTCAGTGTGAAATGGGATGTGCACTGAGTACTTGAACCTTTGTGTGGAGAGGTCCAGGGAAGAGCAGTTTAGAGCTGATCCTGCTGGTTGTGCCACCTGCCCCTGCCACCATCCCTTGCACCGTTTCTTTGCAGGCTGTGCCACAACAGTGTTGGTGACTGGAGCTGGAATTGGAGAGATGGTGCTACAGCTGCTGGTGGGCTCGGTGAGTAGCCAAGACATGCCAAAAACTGACTGCAACTTGAATTCAAAACCTTAGGCCTGGTCTTGTGCAGCTGCTGGGAAGAAGCACAGCCTGACCCTTGAGTTGTCAGTCACTGAAGCCCTCTCTGAGTGCCCACGAGGTCTCTGAGTGCCCACGAGGTCTCTGAGTCTGTGGTGATGTCTGCTCCCTTTTTCTTTCCCTTCCCACTGCAGATAATCCACGATCGGGGCAGTTACAGTTTCCTGGTCTGTGGGATGATCTTTGGGTGCTTGGCCTTCACCTTCTACGCCCTCCTCGTGTTTTTCCACAGGATGTACCCCAAGCCCTCAGCAGGTAAGAAAGCACCAGCCCTCAGCCCTGCTTTGGGAATGAAGGGAAGAGCAGCACCTGCAGCACTCCAGCAAAATGCAAGGAAATGTTTATTTTACTGCTGCTTCCTCTCCCCTCTTCCTGCTTTGACGTGCCCACAAAGCCTTGGCAGCCACAGCCCAGGGTTTGCTTTCTTTTCTCTTGGAGAAGAGAGGGGAAGGGGGGAAAAGCAGGAATGGTCTGTGGATCTG